>CABEEJ010003461.1:45751-82278 GCA_901482245.1 Timema douglasi | reverse complement strand
TAATTTACTTTTTAAACAATATCAAAATAAAAGTGCAAGATTGATAACTAGTATGGTCTATTTTGTTGTATAAATACACATTCCCCGTATATATTGCGTTTACCAAAGGATGTACCGCGGTCATTGCAGCGGAGCGAGTGGACGCAGGCGCAGCCATCTACCCACTGGGTATTTATACCCCTGGGGGCTCCAGTTCCCGTCTACAATCCACCGCAGCCAAGAGGAGGTGGCGGAGGATCTATAAACATGTTCCGACGGCGTGGACAAGGCCGTCGACCCTGAAGAGACTGTTTAGATTTTAGAAAGAATAAACCTTTAATTGTGCTCTAGTATACTGTGCCACATGTATTTTCAGATCAATAAAGCTGCCGGGTATCTCCTCGCATGACGGCTGCTTCCGGCTCTCCCCTTTTTGACCCACGCGTCTTGCTCGTAGAAAGAGTATAAAAGGCCGGGCCAGAGCGGAGAGTGGAAACAGTCGGACGTGGGAGGAGATGGAGATACCAACAACATCCTTGGGTCATCCTTGACACCTGAGAATGCACTTAGAGATAAATTATAATTCTTCCTACCGAATCGTAGTTCGCAACACCTTAGGACTAAATAACCTTGATTAGATCAAGATTCGAACTGGAAATGCTACTGGAGTTGTTTGCTAACGTAATGAACAAAGAACGTTAGTGGTCTTGACCATGGCATGTAATTGATGAACTAAATTCTATTTTGAATAGTAAAAGTATGTGCTAATAGAATTAAAAAATTTTACCAACTATAATTTATTTGGTCATATAATAGGTATTAAAGTATTCGTAACCAGACATTAGCTTATTTATGAATATAAAATTTTGTCACAGAGTTTAAGATCTTTTAATAAAACTGTTTCTTAAAAACTTTAATACATTTTTCAAGATTTTTTCGTCATTGCCTTTCACTACTCGTTCGGTTTGTATGCGTATTATGCTAATGCGCTAGGAAAGATGAAGGTTCAATTCAAAAGAAGTGTATCTACATTTGCGTAAGGGGAGAGTTTTGTTATAAAGTAAATGGAACTAATTTTTTTCCTTGATAAGATTTAATATTAGTTAAATTCATTTTAATTTGTAGTAAGAAGTAAGTATGAATGAATATTGTAAGGAACGTACTTGGTAGAAAGAGATTAGTTTATTGATTTATACACTTCTAAGTCAATTAACAATACAAGATAAGAAAAAAAGTGGATTTTTAAACAAAAGGGAGATTATTAGAACATAAAAAGATATATGCTAAGTCAATTAACAATATGAATTGATGGAAGTGATAAAGAATTAATTATACAGGGATAGAAATTGATACGTAGGGAATTTATTCACATACATTAATTTTCCTAAGAACCACCTAGATTTGGTTCAAGTGTAATTTGAATTTACAAAATAAAAATAAAATATAAGTTTAATAAGATTCCATAAATAAATGAAATTATTAGAAAAATATTTGGAATTTAATTTTTTATGGAATCTTAATATGATGGATTAGGTTTATCGAAAGGATATGGTTGTTTGAAAGATGTAATCAGTAATCAGATGTAGAAGATGTAGATGTAGCCTTAGCACGATGTTTGGATTCAGCAAGACTCTGTAGGTTAAGGGCTGGCTCGTCTTGATTGCTGCGGAAACATGACAGTAGTTCGAGATCGATGCCCTCCATATATTCACTGATTAGGGCAAAGGTGTAAAGTATAGAAAGCATAGTATATTTTATATTGCCTCGCGCTGCTCTCTTGGTCAAGTCACAATCGTTACGTCCCACCAGAACTAAAACTCCTAAGCTATTCAGAGAAGAGTCGGACATTTTCAGTAACACACATGTAGACGGAGGTGGTTAGACTGTTACACATTTCTGCACTCCGTTGAGTTGTATGTGTTCCCAGTATAGGACAACCCAGATATTCCAATTAGATAATCTCGTAATCATCACTATCAATAATTATACTTAAAAGTCAAGCTAGCTTCTTCACTTGTTTATTATAAATCTAGGTTTTGATGTAAATGGTGTTTATATTTTTAGATGAGAATCGGTTATAGGAGCTAGTTCGGAAAATAGCACATCACCACTAACCCATTTCATTCTGTGATGAAGCGTAGTTACTCAATAAACATTTTTCTTGCTCCATGATAAATGAAACCCAATATCAAACGAAGGAAGAAACTTATAGTTGTATTCATATGACAGACAGGTCTCAACAGGTTATGCGGGATGGTTACCACTTTTAACAGGAAATCTCCCTCCTCACTCATGTATCCCTGATTCCTGGCACGTCAATTAACACATAATATATATTTATTTTAGTAAGTATTTTAAACGCACATAATACATAATAATATTTCACCCCTTTATAGCCTCCCGACATGTTATTTTATATTTATTTTATAGGTATTTTGGACACATACTCTTGCTAATAATATTTATTATTATATAACCCCCATACAGTCCATTTATGACGCCATCTTAGTGGCGTGATTGTTAAAGAAGTTGTAGTGAACGACGCGATCAACTGGGGCAATAATTACATCTGTCTCGAACGTAATACATGTTATCATACCTTTCTTGAGAGTATCTTCCTGTCGAATCTCATAGAACACCAAAATGGAAGCTTGGGACTTAAAATGTGATGGATGATTCGAGTAATGGAAGAGCAAGCTCGTACCATAATACGAAATTTGAAAATTAGCATAGTCCTCATACATTTTATAAAAGGAATATTGATCTAAAACAAACAAACTATATCCTAATACAGGTGTATGACCGTATTTATGTAGAGTTTAGTTGTACGTGAACGACAATTATCGAAAATACTTCTACATGAATCTGTTGTAGTGTTACGTTCAGTCTGATGATTCAATTTAACATAACGTAGTTCTTAAAAGAGGATTGGTGATTTCGCCGTTCAGTCATGTTTTGTAGAGTTGGATACGTTTGAGTATTCGTATGATATCCATGAGCTGAAGACTATATTATTGGATGATTCGTCTACTCTTGATGACAATAAACGGGCCAAGATGAATGATATCATTAGTGTTTATATGCGGTAAAACCAATATATTTTACTTACCTAAATTCTAGACGGTGTATCTACATGAGGAGGCGCTGCTCCTTGTAAAGCAGTGCTCTCTGATGTTGATCGGACCAGTGAGGTATGAGTCCCTGTTGTGCAGCGATTAGTATGCAATCATAGTCTAAAACGAATCCTAGTATGAGACGTAAAGGAATGCATACACCACATATATCTGTTCTAGCAATCACGTGTAATCCTTCTTGCCTTCATCTGACACTTGAAAGATACAGCTGTTCACAGTTCCATCTAGAAAGATAGGTATTGATCTGAGTCTAAATAACTAAAGGCCTAGATTGATCAATCTCCAGTTAATTGATTTCATAGTAAGTCTTAAACGAGGTAAAGAATGCCGTTATTAACCATTCTCTTAGTGCTTCCAAAATAACATGTATTCAGGGGAAGTTTTACTTTGATATGTAGGAGAGCACGACGAGGTAGCGTGTGTAGGCCTTCTTGCTGAGTAGATATTCTAAGCTCGTTTCAGTTAAACAAAGGTCGGGTACATAAAAATCATAGAAATGATACAGAAAACTGTTTATGCATAGTCGAAGAGGGCAGTAATCTCCAACGCAGTATGTAGATAGAATCAACCATTATTTTCTAAAAGATTAGCCTAAGCGTTCTAAAAGTTTATTATTAGGTGTGAACTCTTTCACAGGTATCCTCTCAATTTAACTAGAAGGTGTACGTCATCATGTTTTATCTAGTAACAGTCCCATCACTTACATGTTTTATATGTAAGGCTAAAGAAATTGTCCCCTTTGTAAATTTGACAGTTTTTCCCCGTTTTCGCACACAGAGAGTCTCTACTACTCGTTTCGTGACTGGAAGATACATTTTATTGTAAGTGCTTCTACTATCTTATAGCATGGAGGTACTGTAATGCTAAATTCATTTAGAGTGTGACTCGGTTCCCTATTTACAAAAGTTTATCGGGCACGACTGCAGCATATTCGGATAACATTCAAATTAATGTTGAATATTTGCAGTTTTCGTCGAGATGTGCGTACTGCCACCAACCAATATGAAAACGTTGAAACCAAGGCGAAATGTGGAAATATTGAATTGATTAGTTCCAATATCATCCAAACAGGTGATACGGCGCTTTAAACTGGTAGGACTAACAAATATAATTGAAAGTTTCACATCCGCATCCATTTATCTTCATAGGTATTTGTCCAATGCCTCCTGATCATAGGTGCCTGGAGGAATGGTATACCACTTCCCTCCCCAATGTCATTTCTGATTACGTTACTAAATGTTAGGTATAGAATTACATGTAGCTAGATTGATCGGTCCTATAAACTATTCCCCTTCACGGTTCTCTTCTCCCTATATGATAGGAGGGAAGTAGTTATCTGTCACATTAGAGTCTGACTTGTAAATGTTAATGTTTATTTGTATTGGACACTTGAATACATATTTAGGGTATATGCTTACGAAAGCTGGACATAGATGACCACAGAGAAGAGTACCGTATTATTTGTATCGAGCTTGATTGTAAAATGATAAGTATCTATCTGAGGTAATTCATGAGTTCAATTAGAGGTCTTAGATCATCAAAACTATCAAGGTATTCAGCCCAAACCTAATGTATTTATGCACCACACAATTCGTAACCTTACCGTTATCCCTATCGATATTGATGATGACGACACATTATTTCTTCCATGGAAGATTAGTAGGTAGAGCATTTCTAGTAAAGACGTCTTTTAAGTATGGAATATTGAGGGATTTAGCATTATTGTATGGATTTATTTCAGCTATGGATAATCTAGGTGGTGCATCAATCTGGTTTTTTTTTTCTACTACGGATGAAGACATATCCCTGTAAACATGACGATCGCCTCAAGCTTGCGATTATGTCTTTGAACCTCGCACAATTGTTTTTTGATTAATTTTGTATTATTGACAACATTATATATTTCAGGCGCACCTCCCACAGCTGCACCTTGGGCAGCTGTCAGGGGAAGCATAGGTATAAATCCTCCTTTCGTGCTCTCTTCTTTGAAGTAAAGTAGTATGTAATTTATTTGTACGTCTTTAATATTGTCATCTTTATTATCACTTTTAATTTTTCTTTCATTGCGTTAGTCATAGCCCACGCAGCAACTTTCTCAATTAAAATTAGCAGATTACAAATACAATAAAAATTTACGTAGCCTACAGGAAAGACGCGTGTTCACAAATTGTGTTAACTTTTCAACAATTTGTTACAATACTAACGTGTAGAATTTCATTACTTCTTTATGTTAATTCAATAAGGGCTTCATTCAAACTGTAAAGAATGCTTGCTTTTATTATTTTCAAATATTCAATGTTATTCCTTAAAAATTTATAAATAATATTATTATTAATCTTCGCTCTTGACGAAAATGATCAAGTTGTTGATATAATCGTAAAATTAAGTATGTTTTAGTTTTATTTTAATTCACGTGAGACATATTGTTTTAATAGATAATTGAATAAAGAGTCGTCATAAATAAATAATTAAATTAAGAAAAGACGAATAACTTACTTAGAATATGGCATAAACACTTTTTGCCAGTATTTAATATTACCGAGAAGAAATATTAAAGCTTGTATACGATCTTAAAGTAAACTTAAATATTTATTAATTTTATGATGGATAGAGAAAGTTAAAAAAATCAAGTCATTTCAGTATATGTATATAAGGTCATGACAATTTAAATTGAAAGATAAACTAGACCAAACTAAATAATTCAGAAACGGTCCTACTTTTTATGCGATTATCCAGATGTATCTTATATTCATGTCATAGTTAGGACGTCAGTTTGGTTAAAGTCGTCTTGGAAATATTTTTCTAGTGTATTTTTTGTTTTATCAAACAAAGATTTATGAATTATTTTATGAACCCAACACACTATTAGTTGTGTGTATGTTAAAAAAACACTAAAGTAATAATGTTTAAAACCTTGGTCTGGGACAGTAATGTTAGTTTAGTGTAAATCAGACTAGTTTTATTTTATTGATATAACAGACAGGATTATAGTTTGAAACTTTTTTAATAATGCTATTATTGTCATAATTAACTAAGACTAATAGACGCTTAGGGAGCCCATTGCTTAAACTAAGTCATATGCATATACAACCGGTCGTATACAGTAATGAAATTCCATCAGATCATATTGATTGTGTGTTGTTTTACTACTTGCTATCTAGTGGTTTCAGCGAGTAATAATTCTTTCAACCTTATTCTTGCTTTTATCACCTCCACAAACATTAGGAATGTAAACATTTTCCAGTGTTTGAATAGGGGTAAGTTGTTTTTTAAACACATTTTATAGTAATTTTCAAAGGAAAGATTACTTAATAAACTACATTAAAATAAATTTATTAAATCATGATAGTAAGTTAGCTAGAATATTTGATTAATTTTTAGTTGAGGTATTTTAAGTGTCAGCACACGGCCTACAAACAAAAATAATTGATAGCATTGTGTCTGATACCGCATAGCTATCATTGGAGTCCAAACACTAACAAATGTAATGGTAGAATGAGCATACTTTAAACACCAGCCTGAATCGAACGAGGAAATGCTTAATTTGTGGTTAACCACTTGAGTCATTTAATAATTGAAATGGACTTACACTCCTTAATAAATTATGTTCTTTATTACTATTAACTAAACATAACTAAAATTGTGTTTGGTCTCCAAAAACATCTCCATCATAAAGAAAATAATTAATCAAAACATGTGTATTAATTCGTTTGTTTGATTAATAATATTTTAATAATTCCAGATGTATTGCAAATGAGCAAGTTTATGTCAGTGCATGGTATTTTCTCCACATCACATCTGATAAGGAATCACCCAGAATTGTCTAATTGGTTGTCAGCAGATACTTATGCACTGGCAATTGTTATGGATTTGAAATGTTCTCAAACAGCCTTATTCATTAAAAAGGTAACGTGATTATTTAGTTGAGAATATGTTACTTCTTTATATTTAATAATCAGTTTTAATAATTTATATGAAGTGCTCTTCTTCAATTTTTTAAGGAAACAAATAAATATGACATTTTCCATTATTTGAAATATTGTAACTTGTTAATATTCACAAATACATAGCGATTGTGAACTTATAATGTGCTAAGAAATTCCTCTTAAAGCTATAGGTGAGTCATATATTATAATATTGTTAATGGACCGTGGGTCATTTTCTGAGGAACGTAACTTAAGTTGGTAATTAGTCTAAGGAGGGGAATCTAAATGATCTTTGATTTAAATATCTTTGTTTTATTGCCTGATTAATTAACATGTTTTCGTATAATCTAAACAGGTAGTATGGTACGTTCTTAAACAAAACTAAATAAGATTTCACACTAGGGTTTTTGGGGAAATTTCCGGGAATTTGTTGAATTTTTGTATGTGGAGTTTCAGGAAAAAGTTGGACGAGATCCGAAAAATTAGATTTTTTTTATATTCATGAAAAATTGTATAATTAAATATATTTACAGGATGCACATCTTTTCTACTTTTTTTTACGCTTGGATTTTGCTTGGCGCGTTGGTAAGTTCAACTGTACCATTCATTCCACGTGCCGCTGTCGACGGACGAGTCCAAACAGTGCCGATAGAGGTGCCCGCATGCACGTGAATGAGTTATGTTAAAACAATAAGCAATTCGCTTTTAAATGGTGCGGATCGGGTCAGTTCTAGTATAAAATTAGCGCTCAATTTTATTATAAATACAATTATACTATTGTTTTGTAAATTCTTATACATTGTGGGATGGTTAAATAAATGATATTATTTTTTAATTCTAAGAACGTACTTCCTTTTCTTTTTGTCACCTTAAACTTTACGGTAGTAATAATAGATCAAAACATCTGATACTTTTTTAATTATAGACCTATTATGAAATTATTCCCTTTGTATTTATTCGATTTACTTAATTTATTTTCTTGAGTTGATATTTGTTTGCGGTTGGTATTATTTGAATACATATGTCATATTGAATGTTATTTTTAAATCAAGACTTCTACTTTGTTACCATGTAACTAAAAACCTATACATTATTTTTATTTTTATTTCTTCTCGACTCCATCCAAATTTTTTGCTAGTTGTCAATGACGTGTTGAAATTTACTTAAAGACTTTTAATCATAAAGAGTTTAATTTAAAAAGAGATAATCTTTAATAAACTGCTAGGAGTAAAAGAGTTGGGTAGTGATGAATAGAAATATTTCAGGTTTTTTGCGCTCCCTCCATATAAATGAGCAAACAATTTCTCTAGTATCAACTTTCCTCATCCCTAACAAACTAGCGTTAGGAATTACATATGCGTATGGCCTGAACAGGTAGTTAGACGCACTGACAAATAACAAATACTTTATTATTTTGTAATTTAAAAATGAATTATATAAATCTTAAATTAACCCCTTTTCAACGACAATTTGCGTTAAATATAACAAATCAGATATTAATTTCCCCAAACAAATAAAATAGTTCTTAACTGTTCAATGATATGACATTAAAAGATTATTATTATTAACACCGCATCTTACTACCCGTTCGGGTTGTACGCACTTACGCTAATGTGTAATGGTAGGATGATTGTTAGATGAAACGGAGGACCTACAACTTAACGTGGGATCCAAACCACGGGGGAGGCCTGGCATTCCACACATTCACAAGTTGTGATTAATTTGCGTCTTGTCAGAGGTAAAGGAAGGGTTTTGCAATCAGATAAATCTGTGCCGAGACCGAGGATTGAACCCCTGACCACCACCCCAGAAGTCCGACACCTTACCTCTAAGCCGCCAGGTCACCAACATTAAAATATAATTTGATGATTGTTTTAGTGGTTATGAAGCATAATAACTGCCATTCCCATGATAAACACTACAGTGTGTGAATGTGTACTTTCAAAGTGTCAACACCCTTAACAACAAAGAGAAAGCGACAATCATTAATAGAAATAATATTCTCAACAATATTACACATACCAAGGTCATATTTTATCAGTAAATCTATACAATCACGCTATTTTCAGCAAAGTTGTCCTTATAAAGTTATTTTCAGAGTAAATATAATCATCAATTTTATTTTTACAAAACACGTTCTCATCAATGGTTAGTTATTTTTTTTTACCAATAATGGTTATTCTTATTAAGGTTGTACTTGACAGACCCCATACGTCTCCCCCAAAAAAGGTTTAGTAGCCCCCTCTAAAAAATAAGGGATAATATATATATAGATTTGACATAAGCGTAAGGAAACTAATAAATAAAAGAGAATGTTTTGACAAAACCAGAAACAAATCTATTGAGGATGAAAAGAACGTTTGGTTTTTAAAACAGCTCACCATAGAGAAGTTGAATAAATTACCAGCAGAAACGCTAATAGTAGAGTACTCTGCACTCGAGAGCTTACGGCCCCAGACTAGAACGAGCGAAATGTTGTGTATGTCTTATGAATAATAATGTGTAAGGGAGTTTTTTTTGCCCCACGTTTTACTACCCATTCGGGATATACGCTATGTACTAATTACGCTGATGATTTATGGATAAGGAAGATTGAATTTAGAAGAAGTGTACCCATATTTGCGTGGAGATAAAGAATGTGAAACTATTTAGGACTAAGGGAAAACCACCCTCAGTACACCCGACCGTGATCGAACCACAATATTCCCGTAATTGGTAGTCGAGGCTATTGTGATAGTAGTGCCTTAAATCGTGCGGACATCAAAGTGGATATTTTTATACCATATTTATATTGTCATTAACTGTATTTTGAGTGACTTATTATATAGATTTTTGATGTATTACAAAGAAGAATAAAGCGATTGATATAACTTATGTAAAAATGACATAGAAACGTTAGAAATTGTGTGTAAAAAAATGTATAAGCTTATAGTGATAAACACACTGAGATATTAAGTGGAAGGAGAAAAGTGTCATCAATAAGTACGAAAACAACTTTACAGGCACAAAGCGAAACTCCTGCACGTACAGTACATCACCAAAATAAGTTGATAAGAATCCTTCTCAACCCCAAACTATTTAAAGACAATTTCCAATGATATAAAAATAGATATGGAAGAAGACAGATTAGCTTTGATGAAGATAATGTCGTCCCACAAGTTTTCGGTCATCAGAGGACTCGCAATTCGTGGGCACATTGATGAGTCAAGCATCATGATTACCATTATTTTAGCTATGGTTCTAAGACAGTCAAATTTGAAAGTAGTGGAGTTTTGCAAGTGACTTTTTTCAGTTTTAAAAGCTTGATCCAATGAAAGTCAATTATAATTTTGACAAAAAGATATACATCTTTGATTGAACGCTGATTTAGAAATCTTACAGAAAACTGCGTCATTCACTTTTTCATATTACAACCTTGGCTATGTTTACAGCCAGTAAGACAGAAAATTTATTTTATGAACACCTTTACCATGTCCTTCAGTATTTTGTGGTTTAGAAGAAGGTCTATAAATTTCTTCTCTTGACGTCTGTGCAGGAATTTCGCATTGTGCCTGTAAAGTAGTTTTCAGACACACTGACGACACTTTCACACTTTCACTTGATGTTTTTATGTTTACTTGTGTTTTTACCATAATCTTATCTTACTGTGATTTATTTACGTACGATAGATAATGTTTTTGAACCACTTGCTTTTACATACACCAATCACTGTATTATTCTTTGAAATAAATCACAATATTTTATACTAGTTTAGTAAAATATCGATATAGTAGCGACAGATACAGTTTAAAGGTTTATATTCAACTGATATGAACTAGCACTAGCAGAATATTCTGGTATATATAGATAGCCATAAGCTAATCACGAAATTGTACAACCTAGATTCCTCCCGTAAGTTCCCGTGTGCAGCTTACTATACTAATATAGCTTCTGCTGATGATTTCTTATATTTATCTTTGGTGGATCACTTTAAAACTATACTCTCTTATCATCCTCAATCGATTTTGATTTGGGTTGGTCAAAACAATCTATTTTATTTGGTCGTTTCTTTACTAGTAAGTTAATGTTGTATTTATTTACTTTTATCTCTCCATTTTGGGAGGCCAAATGGCTTTGAGCCCCTGAGAGTTGGCTCTTATGCATGCCAGTAAATAATTAAAACCTTATTTTCTTCTCAGTTTAGCGCATAGTTTTTGTTGAGCAAACTGTATCAATGGATTCCACTAGTAGACGATAGTTTCAACATATACAATACGCACTACGGAACTAAATAACTTATTGTATTGTTCCTTAGGCTAGTGAGAAGAAACTATTTAGTAGTCTGCATCACTGGCTGCTGTTGGCAGATAATAACTCCACCATAGAAGATAACATAAACATCCCTCTGAACAGTCACGTGGTTATAGCCACTGAACAGAAATATGATTCTAGTGAGGGAATTGTCCTTCGGGATGTTTACAAGCTGTCTCAGTCTTGGCCCATGATCTTCTCTCCTCCTAGAATTTGGCTGCCAGGACAACCGTTTCCTCCATCCCCTTCAAGACAGAACTTTCAAGGACTCGTCATTAAAGCTGGAATAGTGGTGAGATTCAAACCATTGGTTTCAACCTCGTAGCAACTTATATGACTCTTGTGTGCCTTGTAATGCATTCAACTTGGCGTGTCCTTTACCGTGTTAATAATTCAAAATATTTGGAAAAAGTTTTAACTATAGAAAGCCTAAAAGTAACAAACATGTTCAACAAAGAGTACTCAAAAGATAAAGTGCACATATATAGAAATTCATGGCGGCATTTAGTATTTATTTAAATTCATAGGGCGCCCACTTAGAATGTTAACTATACTGCAACAATGGCTTCTGTTTTGAGAAGATGCAGTTTCCATATAGGAATGAACGGCCACTGCATAAGCCGGAGCTTATCTGGAGACAACCTAGCTGGGTATCAGGCCCCATTTGCATCCTGGACTTCATCAGATAATGTAGCTTAAGAATATTTTTAGAGTAGGTTTTTCTACCCGTATCATATAAAACGGTTAGCTTAAATATATATATATATATATATATATATATGTTAGTGGCGTATCCAGATGGGGGCTAGTGAGGCATCCCCCACTCCCTAAGACTGAAAATAATTTCAATAAGAATTTTTATCTGTATGAATTATAGCTAGAATATGGAGCACTGAAGTTGTTTGTAATGCTAAGGTCACAGTTTAAGTTCAGCCTTAAAAAACTATATTTAAAAATCACACCGTTACACATATTTAGAGTCCCCCAAAATCATTTTTATTTACTTTAAAAAAAAGTACAGATATAATATATCCAATGCATTGTATTAGATTATTCAAATTTCTGCCATTACATCTCATTATAAACATCTCCAAATAACGTATAGAGGCATTTAATATCCAAGCAATTTCCTGATTTCTGGCAGTCATCCAGACATTTTGTTTAAAACTTTAGTTAAAGTAGTGCACCTTGACATCCCCCTTTCCACATAAACTTTATTTTGACTAAACCCCTAACCCAAAACAAAGTTAATATTTGCATATAGGCCTCAGACTGGAATATACCGTAATATGTATTTATTTTAATTAGTTATAAAATATATATTGAATTAAAGGTGCTTTTCTCATCATCAATGAATGAACAACCTGTCATAGCATAGTCACTATAATTAAATAAGGAGTAAATGTGATAGCATACATACCCGATCACACCAACATAAATGCCAAATAAAAGATATTAGTTAAGTTAATTTAATTCAAACATTATTTGTATGAATCAGATAGAAAAAGAAACTTTGGAGCATCAAAACGAATACAAACAGAACCATCTGTGGAATAAAGTAAGCTATGGCCCAATGCAGCTAGTTTCCAGGATGCTGAACTTCAGGTGAGACTACTCGAACAATGTAGTACTTTCACACAAGTAAAATAAACTATTCATGTTGTATATTTATATTTAGTTACATTCATATCTTTAATTAGTTGTAGCTATATACTCTTAGTATAAGATTAATATAGAAATACAATAAATATTATGATAAACGTCAAAAAGTTATAAATGCATATTATTTGTTAGTGCTGATAAATGGTAAAGAAATAGTAATGTGAATAAGTATAGCCTTTTTTATATTTCAAAAGTATATAAAAACATGTATGTATACAAATATTTTTGTTACTAATATATGAAGATTAAAGAATATTGAACATAAGTCATTTATTACTATCTCAACATGTTAATAATTTAAATAATTTTTGTTAGATTTTCTCATTGGACAAGCACATATCAAAAGTAAATTTTAGTAATACTTATTATGTATACCGGTAGTTTGAGTATTGTAGCACTAATAAGAGTTTTTAAATTGCAAAATGACACCTGGATATGGGAATTGAACACGGGACCTTTATCTTAGTTCGGGTTTTGTTCCCGTGTTCAGGTGTAATTTTCCAACTTAAAGAATATGGTATTTAGCTGCAGATATAACTGTAATCAACAAATTTAATAGTTTAGCTATTTAATCCATAGTAATCAAACTGCCTAAAGCTAGGTTAAATTAAATCTAATCAAAGTTATTTTACTGGAATAGACCTGCGCTATTTCAACAATTAGCACACTGAAAAACTGTATTCACTGTACTTCTTATGAAACCACAATTAAAATTGTTATGATTATAGAATGCACGAGGTTTTATTGGACTCGTGGGGACTCCTGAATCCGAATGGGACATTCACTGGGCTGATGGGTCTTATGCAAAGTGGCGAGTGTGACATCGGTGGAGTCCAATGCTTAATATCGCCAGAAAGATTAGGTGCTGTTGACTTTGCAGCCGAGACTTTTCCTTTCAGGTGCTATTTTTTTAAAAATATTCTTAATTAAATAAACCAAAGAGCATGTCGATTCAAAACTACGTCAATCGTTGATCTATTAAGATTGTAACTTACCTCATTGTTTAAATGTAATGTAGGCTATCCAATCCATATGTAAAAGTATTTGAAACTACCATTAATTTAATAATTCATATTTCATATTTCATATTAAAAATAAAACTTCCATTATTGTTATTGTTTCACAATGAATTTTTCAAATAAATCAATTAGTGGAATACCAAATATATTTGTACGTTTAAAAATAAATTTATATTTAATTGAAATCTCTTATTTTTCACTAAGACCATTACTGTGTGTAATGTTCTATAAAGTAACAAATCACAGACATGTTGAAGAATTAGCCTTTTATTATATTTTATATATATTATTAATTAACCCTAATTTTTGACTATCTTTATATTACTATAACTAAGAACCTAGTTTTCATATGAGGTTTCTAATTTTTATTTTCCAATTGACATAAAAAGATACCTACATTCAAGTAAAATCTATATTATAATGCCAGTGATAAATTAAACGTACTTTAATCAGATGAAGTATTGTTTTATCACTTATATATTTTAAAACATAGTTATTAAGTAATTAAGTTAGTGCAGTCCCTTCATATATTTACGGTCTACGCTTATAGATTTTGTTTAAGACCAAAATATGGTACTAAAATCTTTATATTTTAACAATATAATGGTCGAAGATGTGTTTTATTTTACATCATACAGTACAACGTTGGTTCGTAAGGGGTAATTAAGGAGTTGTAATATTATCCCTCCCAATTTTCAATTACAGATTAAGATTCATATTCAGGCAACCATCTTTATCGTCAGTGGCCAACATATACATTCTGCCATTCAGCGTTGCTGCGTGGGTTACGTACGGAACTGTCATGGTTGTGCTCACAGTGATCTTGTTCACTACTGAGAAGTTTGAGAGAAATATTATGAAATATCCTGTTTCTCAACCTTCAGAAGATTGGAGTGGCGCATTGCTTGATTCCATAGGAATCATTTGTCAACAAGGTACTTCTGAAATTGTAATAAATAAAATAATGGACGTTTATTTTTTATATTGTGACAAAAATTATAAAGATAGCTATTATAGTTAAAAACAAGGTTAATATATTTACAGAATGTTCGGAAACTCATAGCCCAAACTGCACATATAGTGTGTTTGAATCAAAATGTATACAGAATATTTGTACAGTCACATCCGGAAAAATATGCTAATATCATTCAATTGTGTTCAAAGTTTTGGCGTACAGCGCTGGAGAGCATATTCAAGCTTGCGTGTACAACAGGTTGCATAGGAGCTAGGCGCGTGGTACTACGCACCTCGACATCTTGGAGCACGGCAGCAGAATTCACCACAATTAATAGTAAACTATAAATCAGTCCATCTAAAACTGTGAATACGTCCTGAGTGTCATCATTATCGGTCCTACATCACAGAAAATGCTTGCCACTTGGCCACTATTACAGGCGCAGTGTCATGTGCCTTACTCCTATGCAACTTGTTGTACACGCATGCTTGACAGCTTTGCTCTCCCGGTGCTGTACGCCGAAACTTTGAACACAATTTAACGGTACTAGCGTGGTTTTATGGATGTGATTGTATAAATATTTTGTATCACTTTTGGGTCAAACAAGCTACATGTGCAGTTCGGGCTATGAGTTTCCGAACATTTTGTATACACGAGTCGTGTAGCCCCGACACGCATTACACTAATGTATAGGCTCTCTCTCTCTCTCTATATATATATATATATATGTGTGTGTATCTGGTATACATGCATATATATATATATATATAACGTATTATTATATATTATATGTATTGTATATATTATTATATATAATATTTATATGCGTGTCTGGACTACATGCGCAAAAAAAATATATATATATATATATATACATATATATATGGTAAAGGTGGGAGGGAGAGATGGCTCAAGGGGAGAAATACCCCATCACATGGCTTAGCGGCTTAGCATGAAGGAGGGGTGTGAGCGCGTGCACTGCCAGTAAAAAATATAGTTATACGAGTGCCAGTCATTTTACCAAAACATTTATCGCCATACAAGTAAAATCTGAGAAGTTTTTGTGTGGCCAATAGTGATTTGGTGAGTAACAAACTCTTTAAAAGTAAAGTTTTCTTTTAGTATATTATAAAGAAACAATGAACTTAACTTTAATATTGTTAATTATTAGGATATTAAGGTGACTCTTAATGTGTGCTGTGTCTCACGCGAGTCAGACATGTTTCCCCCCTCGTAGCTTGGTGTCACTTATCTCCCTTAGGTTTGGGATAGATGCCGCATACCAATTGAGGGAGGGGCACCGCCCCTCTATTTTTGCTTTATTAAATAAAAAGACAGTAGCTACCTATAATAGTAGTTATATTAATATTAAATATAGCCTATTATATTTCAGTGACGATGCCTCGCGTCCATAGACGTAGAAGTAACCGATCAGCGTGGACACAAGAGGACCTTAATAATGTTATACGTGCTGTTGTTGAAGAAAAAATGAAAATTAGGAAAGCCGAAAGAAACTTTAGTATTACAATGTAGATGAGACCAGCTTACAATTTAACAATAAGCCAGATAAGGTTTCGGCAGTAAAAAGTAGTGAGGATTTTCATATTTTCACTTCAGAGGAAAAGGAGAAAGAATCTCTGCGATTGCACAAATGCCGTAGACAACGTTTTACCTCCCTATTTTATTTTTAAAGGGGTAAATAAGAAAACAGTGTTTTCAGATGGAATCTCTCATGGATCTGTTGTAGCTATAAGCAAGAAATCAGGCTATGTACATTCAGAAATATCTACGGACTGGCTTGAAAATTATTTTTCACCCCAAAAACCTGCTGTAAAAACTCTTATTTCATGTGGCCATCTTACATTAACTGTTACAAGATGTTGTAAATTGCGGTAAAGCACGACATAATCCTTCTCTGGTTACCAAGCCACACTACACGTTATCTTCAGAATTTATATCGATCCTTTTTCAAACTCTTAAAAACTTACTTTTATCAGGTGTGTCAATTGGGATGTTGGTAGATGAAAAATGGAATATTACTTGCCTGCAATTTTGTAAGCTTATTTGCCATGCTTGGTCAAACGCAGCAACAACAGCAACTGGAGTAGCAGAATTTTGTGCAACCAGAATATTTATATTAGCAATATCAGCAATTCCAGATCATGCTTTTGCAATGTCCGAAGACACTCCACACATAGAGATTATAAATAAACTAAGCTCCACTATTACAGATACTTATCCTTGTTCTTCTTCAAATGGTGATGAGCAATCCCGTATGGAAACCAATCACCAAGTAGATCTAAACAAACCCCTCACTTCTAAGAAAATCCTAGAGAAAATACCACCTATACCACAGAAACCAAAAGCGGTGCTTTCCAGCCGAAAGAAACTAGCTGTCATTATTACAGAGAAAATTTTATTGAAGGGAGGAAATTAAAAGTGACTAATCGCCAACAAGAAGTACAAAAACCACACAGATTCAATAGACCCGCCCCACCAAGAAGATCCTGTATAGTTAAAAAAGGCGGAGATATCTTCAGATGAAATCTCATCTTTTACGTCTGAAAGTGTGGAATCTGAAAATTCCGATGAGGCCGAATGTGTGGAATGTTTTGAAATATTTAAGGAAACTAATTCTACAGTTGACTTGATTCAATGCGTTATTTGCTTAAAGTGATTACATGAGTCATGCACAATATATCAAAATATGTGCTCAGTTTGTGGGTGGAAGAAAAAAAGAAAACAAATAATAGGCATCGTCAAAAACTAAAAAGTAATGAAATACTACATAATCCATTTCTCCTATCCCCTTTGCGGCATCTTACACACCCCTGTGGGAGAGATGGCCAATGGCTATAAAGTTTTTAAATAAATTATTTTAACTTTTAAACTTGTATTTTGTATATAATAAATAGATTAGTCATGAGAACATGTATGAGGGATGCAATACATAGTCTTAAAACTGTTTTGCTTTTATAGTTTTAGTTTTATTTGAGAAACATGCGGCATCCCTTCCACCTTTACCCTATATATGCGTGTCTAGGCTAAAAGACTCTTAGCCCAGTTTATGGAAAGATTAGCAGCGTTGGCCAGAAAACGCCCGAATGTACTACTCGTATGTCCTTTCCATGGATGCTCTTGCCATGTAACGATGATATGATGATGATGCTAGTGAATGTGAAGTTGTAGAACCAGTAGACATTCTTAAATCTAACTTAAGCCTAATAAACCAAACCCTCGTGATCGTTGGGATAATTCCCCTCTCGGGAAAGTTGCCTATTTTACCAGCCGAAAATCGAAGCCAGATCTTCATGTGTGTGGCTATATGTACTAACCACTATACCATGGTGCTGGACAGTTTCTTAAAACTAACGTTATCAAGAAGACTTGTACGTCCACTGTAAGGTTGAGTTGTCAATAGATGCTATAGTTGTGTTTTTCCACCGCTTCTTAGTACCAGTTTGTGTTATACACGTATATTAATTACTCTGATTGAACAGGGTTGAAGAAAGTAGAGCTTTTAGGAAACGTACTTACAGTTGTGTGGAGTAAAAGTGAGAAATTAAAACCACCCTCAATACACCTGATTGGGATTTGAATATCAATCACCACGTCACTTAAATTACAATCTAACACAAGAGTGACGTATTAAACCATGTGATCACCAAATTTGATGGAATTAAAATTGAATTACAAACGGGTATAATATTACTTGGAATGAAATTTGAAGATAATATAACTGTGTTTGTCATGGAACAAGATAAATTGTACTGTTCTTTAAGTTGATCTATAATAATATTTACACTTTGTTAAGCTACTAGTTTTTAAGCCCGTCCATGACAGGCTGATGTCAATATTACTTAACCTAACAAAACTAAACCTTCAATCTGCAGATCCATGATAGTTTAGGTTGTGCTAGCTTGTTTTAAAAGCATATTTCTGTCACTTAATTGTATTAAGTAAAAGCGACTAACGTGGCATTAACTGAACTAGTTTTATGTTTAGTAAATAGACTAACCAATTTATTTATAACATGTGTTTTTGCGAATTTTGTAGGGTTTTTCGGTATCAGTGTCCCCTTATTTGTTCCCGCAGTGATTTTAATCCTTATGTCTGTCAAGTTTCGCGTTATGGAAAAGGCCACGTAGGTAAACATTGGCTATGACTAAAAACAGACATAGACGGATAAATACCAACCCTATCCAAAGTCTGACTTTGTGACTGATTAGTAGTCATTGATAATGCTAGTTTAACTGGAATCTGCCTCCGTCTCAAAATAAAAGGGATTTCAGGGTCTACAGGGACCAAATCAATTTTTGGTACTAAGCACACATTCCCTTGAGACGAACACGTTAAAATTGTTGAATAAATTATATTTGCCTCCAGGGACCTGCCAGGTCATTATCCTATCATATGGGGATGTATGTACAATTAACGTGCTAAGAACCCTACGCCAGCTCATTGGTGAAGTCTAGCTCTCCTGGACATCTAGACCCAGGGCAGTTTCTAGGTCGGTGCCTAAAAAGCTCCAACCCCACCACCCAGAAGGGTGAGATGATCCAGATCAAGCCGGATACCCAGGGAGGCGAAAATTAACTCCTCCTCCTCTACCAGTCTTTCACTGTTTGGACCGGCACTTGGGGCTAGTGCCTCCCACCTATCCAGGCTGGTAACCGGAGCTATTCTCCACCGCTCCCAGAAGCGACCNCTTTCCCGTGTACATGGGAATGGGATTACGC
Source organism: Timema douglasi (assembly GCA_901482245.1). Classification (NCBI taxonomy): domain Eukaryota; kingdom Metazoa; phylum Arthropoda; class Insecta; order Phasmatodea; family Timematidae; genus Timema; species Timema douglasi. The sequence continues at coordinate 62,574 of CABEEJ010003461.1, read as the reverse complement.
CCATTGCGCGTGGGAAAGTAGCTCCCCACTACTTGTGCGTACGAGTAGAGGTACCCGTGATCTAGCCCATGCACCACTAACTGTACAGGCTAGCACCGGAGCTATAAAACGGTTCACCACATGAACAGTGAGACCTGGACCCACAGGCCCATAAACTCAAAGGTCGAGGCCCGAAGGCCCAGAACCCCACTGGTTTGCCAACGTCATAGCTCATCGGTGATTAAACTCACTGCCCCACAGAGTCCAACCCAATTATAGGCCACCACCACGAGAAAGCTCGCGAGGTGGGCTTTCGGCTCAATCCTGTGTAGTACTTATAACGTAAGTAGTCAAACTGGGCATACCAGTTCGTAGGGTTACGTCCGAGATCCTTTAGGTGACCGATGCAAGCACCAGCAACACCTGGCACAGGAATCATTTGGGTATATTTATTTATTATTAAGTGTTTACAGGCCCAGTATCTTACAAACTTTAAATCCGGGCCGTTTTTCCACTTAATCTGTACTTTACTTTTACACTTACAATATTAATTTCCTTTTAAACATTACAACACAGATTTTTGCTCCTAATTTAATTGAAATTCAACTACCCCTAGTTCCATTTGGTTCGCCCCAGTCATATTACGTCCACAGTACCTTCCCCCGCTGGGCCACAGTGCTCGGGATTTCACTCCCGAGTCCACCAAGAGCTCAGCAGAGGTGGTCATCCCCATATCCACCACCTGGGGAGGCGCCCTGCTGGAATTGGTGCCCCACCTACTTTCGAGCCACCATACTTCCGTTTTCACCCTTCTTTCCACCCTTGGCGGTTTAATTTCCTAATCTACCCCTATACCCCTACCTAGTTGCCCCCGTCCCTAATTTAGCTATTTTAACTACTAAACTAAGCTAAACTAAACTAACTTAACTATTTTATTCCCATTTCTGCCGGAGAACTCCGTCATCCCTATGGTACTATAGGGCTGCAGGGCAGTCGCCTTTCACAATCTTGACTCTGAAGGACCATCAACCACAATCCACCTCTCTTGTTTCCAAGGTGGTGAGTTATATGGTGCAGGGAAGCCCTCAGAGTTCATATTTATTCCACTAACTTTTGTTCATACAATTGGAAAACTGTCCTTAGGATCACAAGGGCTGTGTTCTTACGGACACTCAGTCGTACTGGAATACATTCCCAGGGATCGTGCTTGCTCCTCCCAGCACTTACATTTATTATCCCGGCAAGGAGTGTTACAGCTTATTCCCCTTTAGCAATTCTTTTTCTCTACCCACTCCCCACTGAGACCGCACTAGTGTCCATGTCAATTCCGCCTTTCGTGTTGCTGTCTTTGTCATTGACATTGTCATTATAATTGTCATTGTCAACGCCCCGTCTAATTAGTTACTGTGCCTCTTTGAGTCTATCTATGTAAGCAGTCTTTGCTCTATCTGATGCTTCCAGTGCAATCCGGTCTAAGAATTTACAATAGATTGGGTCCCTCAGTAGTTCGCCAACTAATCTTCCCTGGATCTCTTTCTGGTAGTTCCTTATTTCTTCTAGCATAAGGACGCACTCGAGCACTACATGTTCAGGGTTTCCTTCCTCACCACATTCACAATTCCCCGACTCTACTAGTCCCAGCTTCCTTAGAGATATTGGGTACGGTCCCTTCCCCGCGATGACGTGGACAAGACCCCGAGATAGCTGGAGGTGTTTATTCTCTTTTCTCTCAACCACATTAGGGAACATTTGATGAGTCCTACTACCTATCCCACTTCTCACCCAGCGTCTCTGCCACTCCTCCGACAGGGCTATTTCCGCCTCTCCAGATATTGTCACATCGAGTGTGATGAGGAGTCTCACCTTCTCCATGTTTCTATTTTTTATCCAGTACGCCACACTTTTCTTCCTTATAAGGAGGTCCAACAGCCATACACCTAGGACCACACCCAGTGCATCTATTGCTACAATCCGGTAGGCTCCCGTTAGCCTCAGTAAGAGGTTCCTTTGTAGACCTTGAATCAGCTTAGCCGGAACGACATTGGTTTGTCGGTGAGCCCAGGTGCACGCCCCATAGCTAACAATGAAGAGAATGATCGTCTGATGGTATGTCCTTATTGTCCTCATAGGCAGATAAAACCACCTCTGTCCCATGCTTATAATTGTATTCATCACTAACAAAGTTTTCCTCATCACTTCCTCCATGTGTGCCGTGAAGATTCTGTTGTCATTTAGGGTCACTAACAGGTATCTGACCGTATGGCTTCTTCTTATAGATTTTCTACCTACTTTTATTGTCGGATCCCTAACCAATCTACCCTTGAACAGCATGTAGGTCGTCTTTGCCAGTTTCATTTTTAACTTGACACTTTTACACCAGGTGTCAAATCCTTCAAGCATCTGGTTACTTTTTTCCTCTACGTTCCTTCTAGAGTAACCTTCTATTACTATTAGAAGGTCATCTGCGAAGGCTACCACACCTTGCGTCTCCATTATCCCCTCCAACAAGTACAACACTGGTTCCAGGCTGACATCCCAAAAGACCGGGCCACATACCGATTCTTAGGGACATCCTTTTGTCAGTAGCTTCTGAACCCTATTTCCTGGACACCTTAAGGTGGAGTACCTGTTACGACAGCAATCCTTAAAACTCCTATACAGCTGTCCCAGACACTGAATCCCTCTTAGTATGTCAAACATTACCGGCCACCAGACGTTGTCAAAGGCGCCTGAGATGTCCACGAATATTCCTACGACGCATTTACCTGTTGCCGAGTCAAAACGTTCCATTGCTCCTCAGATTACGTCCTCTGTCGACCTGCCTCTTCGGAAGCCATACTGCTACTGATGCATGCCCGTGGTGGTTTTTTGTCTCAGTAATCTTTCACACAATATCTTCTCCTGAAACTTACCTGCTGTGTTCAACAGGCAGATGGGTCTGTATGACTTCGTAATCAGCGGGTCTTTATCCTCTCCCTTGCTTAGCACAATTACCAAGCTCTGCTTCCAGATGGTCAGGATTCTGCCTTGAATGAGGCATTCATTTAGCAGCCCTGCAAGGAAAGGAGCAATATGTTCAGCCGTATTCTCCAGCACCTCAACCTTTATCCCATCCGGTCCAGCTACCTTTTTATTACTCATCAGAGCAATGTTAATGATTACCTCCACCCAACTAACAGGTTCCAACTCTTCCTGGCTTACATACTCATCATTCTCCATCCTCTCCTTCAACCTTCGGTGCTCTTCAGTATCTTCTGTCACCTTATCATCTGGCAACAATGTTTCCATTATAAGAACCGTAGATCTCTCTCAGCTGGTCATAGTACTTCCATCGTTCTTAGATAGTATGGTTATCAAGGCTGGGGGCTGTAATTCCTGGAGGCTATCTTGAACGGCACCCCCCAAGGTCCCCTCTGTAGCTCCTCCTGAACATACTTCTTCCAACTATTCTCTTCTCCTGAAACAACTCATCCTCAAACTCCCTCTTCCTCTCCCTGTAGATATTTAACAGCAACACCCGACCAGCTGGGTCTCAACACCTATGATGTCTCCTGCGCGTTCTTCTTGCCCTTGTTTGGAGAATCTTCAGTCTGTCATTCCATAGCTTATTACCAACCTTGGTATCGCCTTTCCACACAGGTATCGACTTCCTTATTGCATCCTTCAGAGCCTACATCAGCTGTTTGCCTTCATTTTAACATTGTCACCTTGTTCCACTGGGCTGGGCAGTATCAGTTCACTCCTCAGCTTCTCCTAATTAGCTTTGCTCATATTGTATCTCCTTTCCCCTTCCTAATTTCCATCCACCAGCCTCCCGGTGGCAAAGTCAAAGACGATCAGGTTATGATCGCTAACCGTGACATTGTCCACAGCCCTCCAACCTTCCATCATGTCCATGGACTCGGCATTACACAAAGTGACGTCAATGTTGGAAGAAGCCCCAGATCTCCCCTGATATGTAGGGAGAGTATTCGGCTGGTTTGCAACCTCGAGCCCAAGACCATAGATGAACTCCAAAGCACGGTCCCTTCTATCTCTCCCAATTGCCCTATGACTATGCCACATGGGAGACTTAGCACTAGCATCAGCGGTAACTATGAGTGGCACACCTGCTTATGTCCTACATATTATCTCCAGCTGGTCTAGATATGGCTCTATTGGATGACTAAATTGAAACTATAGGTTTGCCACTATACACCTGTCTTAGCTAGTTCCCAGCTCTACGCATGTTACCCACTGGTTACAGAGCTGGCCAAGCTTAGTTACGGCGATTTCCTTGTTAAATACCACTATTGCGATCATGGGATCACCACTAACAACAACTCTAGCGACCACTGGCATGTACAAAACTTTCCCTCTCAAGGTATAGGGTTCCTGAAGACACACAAGATCGAGTTCCATCTCCTCAGCCGACTTTCGGATTTCATGTAACACGGTCACGCTCCTCATTCCATTAATTTGTCCTATTCTAATGGTGTTATCCCCCATTACGGATAGTCTATCTGTGGATAGTGGAATTTGTCTTAATGGTTTCCCTCCTCAGAAATGAATTCCTCCATACGCTAGGAAAGCATAGGTTAGATAAGATAAAGTGGCCAAGATCTAGAACACTAGCCCCACTACATATCTGCGTCCAATTTTGTCACTGTTATTTGGGTTCCCATTTCATAGATCCTGTTTAATACTACACACACACACACACACACACACAAACACACACAAACCAACACTCAAACATTAGTTTATTCATGAAGTTATGTTATTTATTACTCTATAGTGTTAGATTTAATTTAATTAGTGTAGTAATAGGTTTGTTTAAATGCATATCAAGGCTATGCAAATGTAAGCTCAAATTAAATAAATATGTTTAACGTTACCTATAAATGTTAATTGACCAAAGAAACACTTTGTACTAACTAATATGAATACAAATCAATAAAATCATAAAAGCAGGTCACTGTAATATACTCTGCAATTTATCTTTGGATTTGAGATGGAATTATATTCTAGTCTATCCTTGGTTTTAAAGTGCATATAACACGTCAACGAATTAACATTATTAAATATATCACGTTTTTATTTTTGATAAGTTTTCAGTTTAAAATTTGGCGCATCTCTTGAGTTATTCCTCTAAAATTTCACCAAATTTCGGCTTTCTATCTGATTGAGAAGAACTAAAAATTCTCTGAACAGATATAAATATATACATACATACGGACACCATTAGAGTTTAGTTAATACAGCTGCTATTTCTGTCTTACAGGCTGTGAAAGCACTCCAGATAACATCTCGCCGAGGATAATATTTTTGTTCTTGCACTTGCTCTCAACTTTCTTCTTTACGTCATACTCTGCTATCATCGTATCTCTTCTTCAAACTCCTAGCTCGTCCATCAACACCTTGAGCGATCTCATGAAAAGTCCACTCAAGATTATTATGCATGATATATCTTACAATTCCAAATACAAAGAATACATAAATGTAAGTTAGTGTTATTACTGTCATCAGTATTATCTTCGAGTTTTAATGAAATCGTGTTCTACTTTATTTAATAATACGTTTAATTTTCTTTGTCATAGTTTTCCTCTTAGATTGTCGGAAATAAATAAACGTCGCAACTGTTACATAATCCTACTTGATAAAACATTCTTCCTCCAAAAATATTTAAATTGTTCACTAATAAATTATTTATTAAGAAACCTATTTCGTTTGAAGTAAGTCACTAATAAATAATAATATCATTACATTCTTAAGTTTTGATTTTAATTCTAATCTCTATCAGAAGTAATAAATCAGATGGAATGGCCTTTTAAAAAATACAAACATATTATTTGTGGTCATCATTGATAGCTTTTGATCATATTATTAATATTATTTCATCGCTGTAGAAAAATGACAGAAGTAAAATTAATTATGTAGGCCTACGTGTAAAATATTTTTATAGTTTGAGTTGAATCTGATTTTTAATTTAAGAGTATCTTAATGAGTTGATATTCATGTTTTAGGACTCAACCTCTCCTCTTGTAAAGGAACTGTTTCACGAAAGAGTTTTGTCCCAGCCAAAGCAGGAAGTTTTTGTAACGATGGGCCAAGGCGTTGAGCTTATAAGGACAGGGTCATACGCCTTTCACGCGGATGTAAATACCTACACTGCTATCAGCAATACCTGGCTAGAGACTGAAAAGTGTAGCATTAAGGAAGTCTACATGTACCCCGAGTTTAAAGGCGGTATACCCATCCAGAAAGGATCACCGTACAAGGAACATATCTCGCAGAAGTAAAGCCTTTCACTTTGAATAATAGGCTTACGTTCACACAATGGAGTTTTTTTATATTGTACATGCTCAGAGATGTCTTATGTTTTAATCAATATTTCGGTTAACTCTAAGCATTTTATTTAGTAAAAAGAGCTCAACTTGACATATCAGCACTGAACGTTCCCGTGAATAAGCGATCGTGTATCAAGCATGTGAAATCAAACATGTGTATCATATCACGAACAAATTAATTGATGGTTTTACACACTGAATATCTTTTAATATATATGGAATTCTAAATTTTATATGAAATATTTAAATTAAAATTTTCAAGAAAATGTATTGATAGGCACACGATAGCATCACACCACAATACCACGCTGGTGCTAGCTATCATTTACTAATCTTTACTTCCAAGCCCTTTGATTGTCTTAAAGACATACTAAACATAGAATGAATTTTATATTAGATTATATTTCATTATATGAGTGTTAATTTTTTATTTGGAATTTAGAATTTAGAAGAATTTTATTTTGTTTCATGTCATGATGTTACATGTTTAATATCAGTCAAAAATGTTTATGCTTTACTTGCATACCTGAATGTAAATCATTTATTTTAGATTTAATTGGTAGTGAAATTGTATTTATTCTGACTCACTATTGAATAGGTAGTTTTTTTTATTGAAAACAAAATATATAAATATAATATTGTGATGTTTTACAGGCTAAGGTGGCTGAAAGAAGTAGGTTTAATGGAAAGAGAATGGAAGCTATGGATCTCTCAAAAACCCAAGTGTCAGAAACATGACACAGAATTCACCAGTGTGGGGTTTCAAGACTTTTACCCTGCCCTTATGGTGCTGGCATATGGATTGCTTTTCGCTTCGGTGTTGATGTTAATGGAGATTTTTTTTTACCAAAAGTCTACATATAGGAGTTCATACAATACCTTAGATTGAAAAATCCAAATTCCTACACTTAAAATGAATCTGTCTAGTGATCAATGGGTGAACTTTTATTGAATTTAATGCAAGCTATACTACGTTAACTGAGAATCCTGGCTGTTTAATTGTAATTCTAAAAATGTATGGTTATATATATACCTATTACATTTTTAAAATTTAGATATAACAACCAAGATTGGTATAAAGTGATAGATTGAAATCCCAAATTTTAATACACACTGGCACACTCATATATTATATATATATAAGGGTTGTCCCCGAAACCAAACTAGCTATTTTTTCGGTTTTACCTCTAAATTTATTCTCCTTCTTAAATATAATCCACGTGCAAAATTTTAATAAAGGGCCTCTAGGTGGGGATGTAGGTAACGCGAGTAAACGTAAGTGTTTTGTCAGTTTTTACATCAAAATATGTTTTTGACCAAAATAAATCAAAAATTGCTTCACTACAAACATAAAATTTAATTTTATTCACTCACATATTTATCTCAACAGTTCTTTAATGTATCTAAAGTGTATCCTGGAATTTTAGCTACAACTTTATCTTCATTTAAAAAGTGCGTTATCTAATTAAACTCAATGTTTGAACCATATTATATTTACTTTAACCAAAAAAAGTATTGCTATAATGACATCAAAAACACTGTTTTTTCCTCACGTTCCCTATCTGTTAAGAGGTAGCATATGATACTCGCATTTTGAATATTTTAATCATGATGTAACCAAAATTTTGTTTACCGTGTCATAAATGGTTTGTTCTCGTTTCATAATGGCTTTGTCAACCAGAAGAAAAGAATACTTTTAACTTTAAGGTCACCCCTTAAAAACTGTATTGACTGGTAACTACTTACCTTCTAAAGGTAAAGTAGTGCGTCGTCTCTTATATTTTCATGTATCAGAAAGTAAGATTATTCCTGAGAGTGAGACTACAACTATCTGAAAATCGATACTTTTCTGGAAGAGCTCAAATTCCAACAACTCAGGAGTAGTATGCCCTCAACAAGATTGAAAAAAATGTTTAAAGATTTACAAGAGCTTTTAAACGAACATCTGCAACTAAAAGAAAATTGAATTTTCGTTAAATACGGCTAATGATGATCTGGTTGATATTATTCATGCCCAAGTATATTATATAATACAATGTAATGAAGACAAGTATTTCCTAAAACCCGAAAGGGAGAAATGTCATTGAGGTTTTATGGCAGTTATTGATATTAAACTGGCAAAAAAAGAAAAATGAACGTAGGTAAGCTAGAAGATATCAGGGGAAACCCGATCCTCTGTGAACCCTGAACACAGTTCAGGTAATGTTACAGAAAGATTGTGTCCTAAGGGAAGGATGAGTGGAAAGGGGCTGCTATGCCATCTGTTCCCAAACAAAAATATTAATTTGTCCAACTCTCGTGGTCAGCAGCGAAACAGCTGCAGTTCTAGATCGAACTAAGACTTCATAGAGGCTATTCACCTCTGATTGCAGGTACAAAAACTATTGAACAAAATGTAGAAGATTTGGCCATTATCTGGCCATCAATCTACAGCACACCAATAAAATATTGCGAACAAGCAGCGTTTGAGATTCGTGAGAGGCTTTCACCATCTGAGTATTTAGCTATCAATTAGAATCGAAATATTTTGTTAAGTAACACAGGAAAAGAAAACTTGGACATTCCTATTATTGTTTCTGGGGTTGGTGTAGCAAAACTTCTTAGGGCTCTGAAGCTTGAGTTTGGAAGAGAAAAGAGCTAAAACAATGGGATGTGTGAATTTATTGAAAAGTGTGATATTAAAAAAATCGATTAAAGACGATGGTATTCAAAACGACAAGCAGTAATTCTGAAAAATCTCAATGGAACATGAACTCTCTCTCTCTCAGCAGAAGCTATGGTGTTACCTCCTCTACTTGCCTTGTCATCATCACTAGATCATGCTAGAAAAGTTTTATTCTTAACGTATGTCCTCTACATCTTCAGGGCCTGATATTGCTTTATTCAAGTGATTTAATATTTGGCTCAGCGAAATTCATAGTTTTTATTACAATAAATTGATAGGTAATTAAGAACTTAAGCTACAAATTGGCCATTACAAGAAATAGACTGTGACCTTCTCTTAGAATTAACTAAGATACCACCAATCAATAAGTTATTACAGAGAGCTGCTTTAGATTTCACTCATAATAATTGAAACCATACCACCCTACAGTTTAATAATTTTGCAGCTAGGATCTATTCACTGTGCAAGATGGATGGAAAGGCTTATTTGTTTATTTAAACTTAGATTTGTAGTGTACAGTACATAAGATCATGGTTTATAGCTCTTGACATCGTAGGTGTCCCGCCCCCTCCCTACTCCACGCACCGAAATGACATTAATTGGATGAAAAGGATCTCCAAGTCCAGACACATAGATAATTGAGTTTCAAGTGCAGTACCAAAAGGATTTTCACGACAGCTGTGGTATGTTATTAAATAAGATGTTGACTTGGCCTTATTTGATTCATTCGTTTCTGAAGAATAAAATCATATTATGATCCAATCGATGCTAGTAGAGGAATAGATATTATATGATATGTAGAAAATAATTCACACGGAAACATATGAGTCAATCGAGAAGATGTATTTAAAGTATTTTGTTAGTGCCAAGATAAAACAGGTTTTTTTAATCATCGTTCTCACACAGGCTATGCTTGAATATACCCCCAGCAGAATTGAGTGACAAATATGATACAAATATGATTTAAAATCAGTGCTGGATGTTGTAAAAGGGCCTTTAAGTCATATACAATTTATGAGAAAGAGGTGTAGCTATGATGCAAGATTTCAACATTCATCACCACATCAAAGGACCAAAAGCAATACGTTTTACAAGTTGGTGAACACCATCGTTCACAACATTCCCACCTTAAAACCCACTGAAAGCGTCGCTATTATATATATATATATATGTGTGTGTGTGTGTGTGTGTTGTTTGATAGATTATGCTGTTTAATTTACCTTATTATTGTATTATTCTCCAAATAGTAGCTAGTTTCTTGACGTTTGTGATGTTGGTGCCACTCCTAGGTGTACTTCTATCGAGTTGAAATTTTAATTTATTAACTAATTGAAATACTTGATCAAATTAAGATATTAATTCTAATAATTATATATATATATATATATATATATGACCAAGAGCCACCCTTGTATGTATATAATATATAAATATATAAAGAAATAGAGATATATAGAGGGATGGATAGGTAGATATACAGATAGATAAATGGATAGAAAGATAGATGGTAAGGTTTCTAAGTCTCTCAATTTAAATCCATGTTATAGGTCTCACATACTATATTTTACAGACACACATAAGGAAAATGGAAGACGATTACTCTACTCTAATCAATTTAATCATTATTTTAAATATCAAAATATTTGCAAAACCTAGTTAGTCAAACACAAAATTTAGATATACATAAAATTTATTTCATAGTTTATATTTTCCATGCATTTAATATTATCATTTTCCCTCGTGTTATTATTATTAATAGTGATTATACATTTTAACTAGCACACGTTTCTAATTGCAGCTTTTTAACCAGTTTTAGAGCCATTTCTTACGCTCGAGGTGAAGCATGAATTTATCACGTGGTAATAAAGAGTAATAAAACATTTAATAAGGACATATTATAAGGAAGCAAATAGTCGACTTGTCAATAAGTTTAAAGACAATTTTAAGATGTAATCACACTAGAACAAGCTAATAATTATATAATTGACCTTGTACCACCCCCTTCTCCTCTACTGGACAAGGGCAGGTGAACACGTACAATAAGGTAAAGAGGGCAAGAAAACAACAGGAAATGATTTAATTGCAGAAGAGCGTTAGGACCACATATTTGTTGATAGGCCTATACTTGGACCTATTCAATAATCTGTCGCCATGAACCCTTCTCAATCACCATCCACTACTATACCTTAATACTCAAAAGGAATGGTACGAGAGTCTTTTGTTTGATCAGCCAAAATTACTTTGAACTTGTCGATGTAAATTAAAGATTGCGAGTCTAATAAATAAATATTTATTTGAGAAAAGATTAACAATAATTATATATGTATATATGTGAATATATGTATACAAGTAACAACAGATAGTTAGAAGAGAATTACATAAAAAAAAGGAAAAAAAAAGGGTTATGCCCATAACTATACTGAGGCGCTGTATCCATAGCAACCTTGTCCAAACAATCACATTTACAACGTAGCTATTACATAAACAAAAAAAAAGGGGTAAAGGGGTTATGCCCATAACTATACTGAGGCGCTGTAGCCATAGCAACCTTATCCTAACAATTACATTTACTACGTAGCTTACGGCCCCTTAACAGGCCTCAGCGGCAACCCGCAGTGCGCTTCAGCGCTAAACATTACATTTTACAAAGGAAAGTTACGTACGCTTCATAGTTACAAAACATTGGCGTATTACTTAAATGGCAACCCAAAAAGAAAGTAAAATACTTATATTATTCTTAACCCAAATTAATCCAGGCATTCGCCTTGTAAAGGTAAGTTAAAAAAATATACAAAAGGTCCCTCATAGTTTCAATCTCGGGACAACAAGCCGGAAGGGCAAAACCCTGGCAATATATTTAACAAATTATAAATAGCATTACGTCATATTAATCTACGTACTTAGCCATTCTTACAATATTACAGAAAATGACAGATGAAAGTCGAAAGGAAATTTAGAATGTACTGGCCAAAAAGAGAATTTAGACCTAACCTATAGTCTATTAAAATATTCTTTAACTATTTTCCAAACAGTAAATTTTGAGTAGTACGGCCGAAATTTGAATTTATACCTTTGGGAATAATCCCATCCCGTGATGTGTGTCCAAGACACGGACAAACCAAGAAGTGCTGCTTAAGGCAAACGACATCAGATTATAAGCAATTTTTCTCTGAGAGGAGGGGAACATAGGGGAAGCCAAAAGAACATAGTAGAACATTCACATGAAACAGCGGGATTGGTGGTAAAGAACAAATAGGTCATTGGAGAGACGTCTGGAACATCACGTGATCACCATCTGACCACTTCCCATGGGGCAACGCGAGAAATGCCACGCTCACCACGCCACACCTCCACAGTCTATCAGTTACGCCTTTTCACTCGGGGCGAGAACAATGTACGCGGGCCGGGATGTTTGTTGATGAGACTTCACACACAGAGACCGAGAAACGGGGCAGTTTTGGTGAGTCTTGTTACGTCCACTCTTCGTGGTTGTAGACTTGGTGTTATTTAACTCATATTTGCTTCTTGCTTGTAACGTTGATCTCAAGCAACGTTACAACCTTTCCAATACTTTTATTTCAAAGTGGATTGTATCCATACATTAGTGTTATACTAGTTTTATAAGTTCAAATCAAAAGCTGTTTTAGACAGATTATATTAAAATAAAACCAATTTAAGCTTATTATCTAAATGATCAACTTTATAACACCCATTACATCGATGAAAAAATGTACTGTAGTTTCTGATTAAATACTACCCCAACTATAGCTAATGGCATCTTGTTTTACTCACTAAACCCCGTAATCTTAACAATTTCTAGTGTTTAAACTATCTGGTGAGTCAGAGTTGTATAATTTAATGTCACATTGGTGTAAAAAGATAAAACATGATTTGCTAGCTACAATTTTCTTAAAGTTGTCAAAAAATATAATGTTATTTACTTATATTTAGATAATAGTTTAAAAAAAGAATAAATAAAACAATACATCACGACACTTGTTATTTTTATTATAGACATATATACTTGTTATATCTTTAATCACAGGTGTATAGAGAGGTACATCGCTTGTAACTATGTTTAATGTATGTATGTATGTACGTATGTATGTGTGTATGTATGTATGTATGTATGTATGTATGTATGTATGTATGCATGTATGTATTTATGTATTTATGTATGTATGTATGTATGTATGTATGTGTGTATGTATGTATGTATGTATGTATGTGTGCATGTATGTATGTATTTATGTATTTATGTATGTATGTGTGTATGTATGTATGAATGTATGTATGTATGTATATATGTATGTACGTATGTATGTGTGTATGTATGTATGTATGTATGTATGTATTTATGTATTTATGTATGTATGTATGTATGCATGTATGTATGTATTTATGTATTTATGTATGTATGTGTGTGTTGTATGTATGTATGTATGTATGTATGTATGTATGTATGTATGTATGTATGTATGTATGTATGTATGTATGTATGTATGTATGTACGATTTTGATTAAATTTAATTTCAAAACATTTATAAATATTCCAAACAAAATGGCTACTCTCAATACCTCGGCAAAATTACTTTAAGGGCTCCGGTCTGATGGGTAAGTCATAATGTTTTATCATATCTCCGTAACTATTTGAGATATTAAATTAATTATCATTACAATTATGTAGATCTATTTATAAAACTAACATTTTGTTCGGAGCATATTTTTATAAAACCAATATCTTTCAAGCTATACGCAAATATATATATTTCTTAACTTTTCCAACACTAAAGGTAAAGTATTGCAAACATGAAAAAAAAAATTAAATGTTGGTGGAGGTCGACGTCTCATGACCTCCAAGCCCTAAAAAGTGTTCTTTGCAATGCCATCTCTCTGTGTGTCTGTTTAAACTTAAAATTAAGAGTAGTTTAATAAAGAGCAAAAAAAAAAATCGATTTTCTCAAAATATGCTCTAACGATTTTGATTAAAATTCGTATCTAGGCGTTGATTAAGATTATAAATAAACTGGCTATTTTCATTTTCCCATAAACATGACTTTTAGGGTACTTTACAGAAGCTGACATTTGCGTATACCCGCAACTATTTGAGTTACTAAATAATTTATCATTGCAAAATTGTAGTATTATTAAAAATAAAAACATTTAAACAAAATATATTTTTATAAAACTAACAGTCTCTGAGATGTTGGCAAATATATTAATACAATTTTGTGAGCTTTAGTTGTAAAGAGTTACTACTTAAGTTTTAACGCAATAATTCTCCAATACCATAGAGTAATTAAATATAAGTAAGTATCTAAAAATGTGTATGTTGTTTTTCCTTAAACATCTTAGGAGAAATATTTGTACAACAATGATTTATCTCCATTTTAGACTCAATAGTCAATATTTACAGTTTTTAACGGTTAAAATATTATGAATGAGTAATTTTATATCAATTTGATGACATAAAGATGTGCAACACCTAATAAAATGTCTAAAATTTAAACCTAAAGTCGAAATTTTTATATGAACCCTTGACCCTTGGTGACCCAATATTAATATTTTTTATCGGTCGAAACTTACAAATGAGGATATTAATCCTTTAAAAACCAAACTATAAATTTAAAACTGGGAATCAAAAAAGGTTTCACTAAATTATAGTTTAATTTATGCTTGGGTTTGCTACTGTATATTATTTCATTTCACATATATTACGAGTATTGAGTAAATATCTCCATTTTTAAACAATAGAGCGAGAAAGTCCGTGCGGAGTTCCGTACCATTTATTTTCAAGAGAGATGGAACCCCATTCATGTAAATAAGTATCTGTGTACACGTGTCAAGCTCATTTAGTCTGGTTTTCTGAGGCTGTGGAGGTTGGGGTTCGAATATAATTTGGGTGTATGAGGGTGTTTTCCTAAATGGTTTCCCACTCTTCTTCCACACAAATGAGGGAAAATGTCCAGAAGAATTTTACCTGACTCTTCCCTAATCCTGATCTGTAGTAAAACGCAGTGGGTTTTTACTTTATTAAAAATGAAAATAGTATTGTGATCAAATGATCATGAACATTTTCAGATTATGCTTAATCTATATTTTATGTGATTCCAAACCAAAAAAAGTGGATTTTACAATTCTGTCTGTCTGTCCAACCTAAAGGTTTGATGGATTTCATTCAATTTTTTGTTTTGTCCTTAGCCCCCAAATTTAGGATGGCTTACAGATAACTAATTTTTTTTAAATTTGAAATATTTAAAAAATGGGATTTGACGATTGTGTTTAAAAGGGATATCGGGATTTTTTGAAACTAACGACAAATAACCTTGCAATCTTTTAAAAATGGCACACATGATTTGGTTTAAAATGAGAATCAGAGTAGATTTTTGCGTGATAAGTAATTCAATTTGCTTGATTAAAAAAAATGGCTCTTTTAGTACACTTTCTAACAACCTGACACTTTCAGGACTGATTTAAAACCATTGGTGTGGAAAACGGATTTTTGCAATTTACCAAGGTTAACAAAGAGTTTACGTGACTCCTATTATAAATACCACTTGTGAATGAACTTTTTATAAACTGATTCAGGCCAAGAATAAAATACAATTATTCAGGACTACCTGGATAAGTTGATGCTTCGATATATTTAACAATTTGGAAGATGATCTTATGATTGAAAAACTGAACATTTTTATGTAAAAAGGTGGTAAAAAGGTGGTAAAAAGGTGTAATAAATGCCAAAAGGGTGAAAAGTTAATCTAACCCAAAAGGATGAAAAGGGTGTATAAAAAGTGTTGAAATATAAAAAAAGAATAAAATAATTAAAAGGGCTATAAAGGAAAAAGGGAAAACTTCAAAAATTGAAAATATTCTTAAAAGGGTAAAAGCGGTAAAAGGAATATAAGCGATAAAAGTGCCAAAAGGGTAAAAAAGCTAGAGAGCATATAATTTATTATCAAATAACATATAAAAGTTAAAGATGTAAAAAGTGGCAATAAAGAAAAAAGGGCAAATCCTCAAAAAGTGTAAAAAGGTCCAAAATTGCAAAAATTACTAAAACAGTAGGTAGGACAAGAGGGGTAAAGCAATAAAAAGGTAAAAATACCAAAAGGGCAATAAAGATAAAAAAGAAAATGTGCAAAAAAGTCCAAAAAAATCAAACAAGGCAAAAATAATAAACGGGTTAGAAGGGGTTAAAGTGCCAAAAAGGCAAAAAGTGTAAAAATGCAAAAAGTTTCCATAAGTGTAAAAATATTAAATAGGACTAAAATGGCAAAAAGCACATTTATTGCAAAAAAGTAAACAGGGGAAAAGGATAAATGGGATAAAAGGGGTATAAAATTCTAATATTTTTGATTTGATCTACTTTTTTACACTTTATTATCTTTCTGTCCCTTTTGCACTTTTTACAACTTTTTACCCTTCTAACCATTCTGTCCCTTTTGCACTTTTTACAAATTTTTAACCTTTCTACCCTAAAATAAAATCCTCCTTTCCCATATGTCTTTTTTTGGTTTATTGCCTTGTCTGCATATTTTTTCCTTTTAAACAGTTTTATAAATTACTTTACAGGTGACCGGGTGATCTATGGGCAAGGTGTGGGACTTCTGTGCTGAGGGTCAGGGGTTCAATCCTCGGTCTCGGCACAGATTTATCTGATTGCCAAACCCTTCCGTCCCCTCTGAAGAGACGTGTATTAATCACAACTTGTGAATTTATGGAATGCCAGGCCTCCACCGTGGTTCGGATTCCACGTTAAACTGTAGGTCCTCCATTTCATCTCACAATCACCCTACCATTACACATTAGCGTAAGTGCGTATAACCCGAACGGGTAGTAAGACGCAGTGC
>CABEEJ010003461.1:34681-44826 GCA_901482245.1 Timema douglasi | reverse complement strand
ATTTAGGGTTGTATGTATTTTTTAATGCGACATAATAAAAAAAATAAAGATATTAAAAAAATGTCTAAAAATTATAGAAAAATGTTAAGGGTGGACAACCCTTATCACTAAGGGGTATGAAAAATAGATGTTGGCCGATTCTCAGACCTACTCAATATGCTCACAAAATTTCATGAGAATCGGTCAAGCCGTTTCGGAGGAGTACGGGAACGAACATTGTGACACGAGAATTTTATATATAAGATTTCCCTTGTAGTATAAAAGGAAACTATTTATTTACAGGTATAGGGTCAACACCAAATAACCAGAAGCGTCTGAAATTTTTAAATTCAAAACAAGGGTCAGAGAATTGGGTTGGTGGTAGGAGTGGGGGTATTTAAATTTCCAATCTTATAGAAAACAACACTTTTTGGTGTGGTAGGAAAATGATAGACCTGCAATTATTTACAAAGATCACTCTAGATGATCCCAAAATACCGGAAATTGGTTCCAAAATTTAGGCGTATAAGATTTCACAATCAAATAGAAAAAAATTTCTTGGTGTAATAGAAAATCGAAATATGGCTGGTAATTACGGGGACCAATATGGATCTATAAAAGGCCATTATTTCATTTACAATTTTTTTAAACTTTGATGCTCTTTTTACTAATTTTGTTTAGTTATAATGTATATTACACCGTTATACTTCTATTATGATTACTTTTATGCAAAGATTAAGATATGAACTTTTGGATACGTTTATCTTTGCTTAATTTTATATTATAATTAAAAATAAAGCTCTTTAAATATTTCCCGTGTGAAGAATGGGCACACAAGCTAGTTAGTTCTAATAACAGATACACGGCACACTCAGATTCTTATATTGTGTGCAAACTACTAAATTGGTAAGGTTCGAACACGCAAAGTATGAAAGATTATTTGAACTGATCGCTCCCTTACTTTACCTGGGCCCAAGCAGTATTAGAGGTTTACTAGGTCTAATATTTTTAAGTATGCTTAGATAAAGCTCTAATTTAGTTTATTTTTGTATCATATCTTCATACTACCTGTTCAGGTTGTACGCATATATGATAATTACTATAATGGGATAGGGATGAGAAAGGAAGAATTTTACAGATAATCTACCCGCATCTGCGGGGAATGAGAGTGGGAAATAATTTAGGAATATCCACCCTCAATAGACACGACTGGGATTCTAACCCCTATTTCTCCTTTAGCAGCAGGCTAATACAACGCGATAGTGACGCCTTAGACCGTTCGACCACTGAAGTGGGTATCGATCTTTAATTATTTTTATATACCTAGCATCCTTATTTTATATAAGCAAATGGTAGTACAGTTTCACGTCAGCTTTGGTTTGTAAAACACATTATAAACAATAATTAATATCTGGCTTATTGAAAAGTAAATAATTCATTATTGAATTAAACAACCTTTGATTTGGGCTTATTTTATTTAATGATGACTGGTGTTGGAATGTCTTGTGTGTCAGCCGGAGCGAGGTAACCGATGGGAGTGGCCTAAACAACTCTTGCCTCCACCCCTCTATAGTTCAATGTTCCGTCCAGAGATAGCCCTAATAACAAGGTGTGAGATTTTAGCGTCACAGCCTCTAAGTATATAACAAATTACAAGATAATTAAGATTTGGTTATAAATATTTTTGGAGTAAATTGGTCTTAAAGAATTTAAAAGTCAGAACTCCTTTTATAAAAAGTCAAAACGCTGCAATAATACAGTTTTAAGGCTGTATCAAAAATAGTGAATTTTAGCATATTTTTACAACTGATAAAAAATAAAGTAAGTAAAAAACAAAAAAGTTATAAGCAAGTCTTACTTTACATCCTTCTTTTACAAAAAAACAACAAGTCCCTTGTTACAGCGATGTATTTACGAGGTTGTATAGGTTACGTAAGTTGGCCATGAAAACCAGCGAATACATCGCTCTAAAATGGGCTCGTAAGGCCCTATGTCCAATTTTGTCGCATGACATGGAGATATTGAGAAGAAGAAGAATTTAAAATCACACCCTCACATGGTCTAAGGTGTCAGGTTCACACTGAACCACCACCAGTCTGTTTTATGACAATAAGTACACACAACACCCATGTCTGTTATAACAGTAAGTACACACAACACTCAGTATGTTTTAACAGTAGGTGCATACAACACCAAGTCTGTTATGGCAGTAAGTACACACAACACCCAAGTCTGTTTATAACAGTAAGTACACACAACACTCAGTATGTTATAACAGTAAGTACACACAACACCCAGTTTGTTATGGCAGTAAGTACACACAACACCCAGTCTGTTATAACAGTAAGTACACACAACACCCAAGTCTGTTTATAACAGTAAGTACACACAACACCCAATCTGTTATGACAGTAAGTACACACAACACCCAATCTGTTATGACAGTAAGTACACACAACACCCAGTCTGTTATGACAGTAAGTACACACTAGTCGATCGAGTTAGGGTTGCGACATTAAACCTTACTTATCGGAGTCTGGAGGTAATTTACCCTCTCAACATCTCCGTGTCATGAGACAAATTTTGACACAGGGCTCTAACTAGTAATGGTGGGAGGGGTGGGAGGTGAAAAGTGAAAAGTATCTCCGAACATAAGACCGGTCCTTCTCCTCATTACCACCCCTTAAGCGCCAATGAAAGAGTTGTGACAGAATATTTCACACTACGCTTGACCACAGTCAAGGGAGGATGTCTGAGCGTGCTCATAGCAAAAAAAAAAAAAAAGCTGCCGTTGAGGAAGGATCCCACTCCCTTCATACCAAAATGCTCCCCAGGCATTCGATCACAAAAAACAAATGAGTCCATGCCCGACTTAGGAGTAAAC
The DNA here is from genome assembly GCA_901482245.1 of Timema douglasi. Classification (NCBI taxonomy): domain Eukaryota; kingdom Metazoa; phylum Arthropoda; class Insecta; order Phasmatodea; family Timematidae; genus Timema; species Timema douglasi. The sequence continues at coordinate 41,963 of CABEEJ010003461.1, read as the reverse complement.
CTAAAAGTAAAGGCCAAAGGAGTATGTGATATTGTTATTAATCAGCTCAAAGAACGTTTACAGCAATCACAGATATTCGATAGTTTTCCATAAATGACCTCAAAAAAATTGTTTTGTTCAGATACATTTTCCCAACTAGTCTGTAAGCACTTTTTCATCAAATCAAAAGCTAATTATTTCAAAATAAAATTTGAAAAATGAACTATCTGTAATATACCAAAATTATACATTAAAAAATATGTCTTCAATTTGTGATTTGTAAAGTTTTTTGACCGAGCATTGTTTTGAGGATTCATTTTCTGAAGTGTGCAAAACCCTGCAGATAGCATTAACCATTTCAATTTCAACTTCCGAGACAGAGCGTAGTTTCAGTACGTTAAAAAAAAAAAGTCCCTTCGGAACACCAAGGGACTTGACCGGTTAAATTCTCTGACTGTTTGTTCTATGCATAAAGAAAAAATTGTTGAGTTTCCAAACTTCAACAACAGAGTCATAGACAAGGGCATAGAAAGCATAAGGGTGCTGCCCCGCCCCCTCAGCCCCCCATGGAATGTACTAGACCTCTCTGTATGCGTACAAATACTTTAACAAGGTATAGCTTTTTACTTTTACTATAGTTTAATGTAAATGACTTCAACCAAATAGTACCTAGTTGATTGTTATTCTAAAATTCACCTCCAAGATGTAACTTGTAAAATTAGTTCTTAGTTCTGCCAACATTTCAAATACTGTTTTTTTCTACACTCAAACTGGTATTGGGAAACAAAGGACGCTTCTTGGTATGAGTCAAGTTGTGGCAAACATTTTTGATATCACTTTAGGAAACAGCAAGAAGAAATAGTAGCTTGAATAAAAGAATGATAATTGTCATAAATGAAGTTGACTACTTGGATTTCCCCCATCCTCTCTTTCAACATACATACTTACGCAAAGCCCTATTTTGTAACTATAAACATTTTGAAACCATTTACAAAATTTGAACAGCACTGCATTACTAGTTAGTACAGTGTTGAATGTAGGGAAATGTTGTGTGTTGTGTTGGTACGCATTGACGCATATAGTCGATGATCCCTGGTTCGATTTAATCAGGAAATGCATCTCCGTGAATCACTTAACAAGATTATTCCACGTCCAAGAATTTCGTCGAATATTGTAAATAATTAAAACTTTTAAAAAAGTAAAGCATTTATTTTAAAAAATATTCCTCCCTTAGGTTTTTATTATTACTCGTAAAACGTAAACTATGTCCTTATTAGTTTTCAGGGGTGTGCGATTACTCGAAAATTCGAGTTAAAGTCGATTTTAAGAAGCTAAGATTTTTACAAAACTCAAAAAAATGGAAAATTCCTAGTTCGATTGGTTTTATTAAATTTTAAGATATAATTTCATTGCAAATAGAGTCCATCTGTAAAGTTAAAAAAAAATTCTACAATAATTATATTTTCTTTATTTAAAAATATGAATTTGTGTGATAATAAATTTGTTCAAAAACAAATTTAATTCTAAACAAAAATGTTTGTATTTATATGTGGTTTATTCATGGATCCATTACAGAAATTAAACTTAAAATATTTCTTTTTCAAATAATACTCTATTTTACTCGAACTCGAAAGAAAATTCGATGTTTTCATTCAAACTAGATTCTAACTCAACTCGAAGTCAAAAATGTTTAATCACACACCCCTATTCAATTTTCACTATCAACAATTTTAGGTGTGCACATACATTATTCGACTAAGCTAGATACCTATCAGAGGGAATACATTATGTTACTGGTTAATAGCCGTAGTGATGGTCGAGGAGTCTAAAAAGTTAGACTCGAATCGCATTTGCTCACAGTTTATGGGCAGGCTGTGGCTTGAATCCGTCCAAATGTACTTGATATAGCTTTACGAATGGGATTTTCACTGTGGTTTTCCCAACCTCTTTCCAAAATAATGTGGGTGAATTTCCTCTAAGCCACCCAATTCATCCTTGCCAGCTAGATCAACTCGTTGATGAGACGTGTTGAATCCACCACACTAGGGCCGAGTGTTAGTATTAGCCATAGCTGATAAACTGTGTGTTGTGTTTAGACTTGTTTATCATCCCTCTTTGGAGAGTTTATCATTCTTAATTTAAAATAACTATTAGAAAGTGAATTTTTGCCGAGTAGTGTGTGTATATACATGTGCGTGTGCATGTACGTGCGTGTTAATGTTGACCTACATCAAGATAATAAACTTTCCGCTATCCAAGGAAATTGTATATTTCCTTCTACTAACTGCTATTGACAACTCAATAATCTAAATATTTAATTTTATTTCATTACGAAGAGCTATACATTTTAGATGTAACTTTACAAAAATAATATGGATATTGATAAAACATCCAAGTTTTATATGTAAACACAAAAAGGTAAAGAAATAGCTGTATAACATTTTTACAAAACTAGATGGTTTTTCCTTTTTTGTGATTTTTAATTAATGACACGCTATGCATCTGTATAGTACCAGGATAAAGTACCGTAATCAAAATAAAAGATTAAACGAAACTATTAAAATGACCAGTAACTATATTGAATAAAATTAACCAAATATTTTACAATAATCCTTTTATAGGGAGCATTGTAAATAAAGAGGCAGTACATCTCTTAATTATTCGGTGTGTAGTCCAGTGGTTAGGTCATCTTTTTTTTTTACCATCACGTCTTACTACCCGTTTGTGCTATACGCATATGTACTAATTATTCTAATGATCTAAAGATGAGGATGGTTGAATTTTAGAATAAGAGTAGCCGAATTTACGTGGAAAAGCCGCCTCAGAAGCAAAGTGTATATGAGATACCCAATAACATTTTGGATTATTAACATTTATTTACTAATTAATGGTAAATTACGAAAATCAAACTCAAAATGGTGCTAGCGCTATACTAGCTCATTCCCCCCCTCTCGTTGGAAGATGTGAGTATGAAGGTCAGAATGGGCACAAGATGGATTTATTTTTTCAAATGTGTTATATTTCTTGACTGCCCATCCGCTCTATCTACATATTTACATTGATAGCGAAAGGTGTGAGGAATATAGAACTTATAGTAAATATGTCAGCATCTGCGTGTATGTCAACTCTATGTAATTAAATATCAAGGGTTGGTTGTAAAACAGTTGATTAATACTTGTAAAGAAGAAGCACTTCAAAGAATGATGTATGGATCCTTTTCGTCACTACTACTACAAACTAGTTTTAGGAAGTACCATGTATATTGTGAGAATTTTGTATTTTTCTAATAACTTACCATTAATACTTTAGATCCATTCCTTGGAAAGAAATTACCTGGGACTTCGATATTAGTTTGGCATATCTAATAAAGTTATCAGGTCACGTAGATCAACTATGATATTATAATTGATTTCCCACCAATCTGCGTCGATCTACTTAAAATTCCGTTCTCGCAACGTTCATCGAGCATATGATACAAAAAAAAATCTGTATGGAAATACTGATCATTGAAGCAAAGCACAACCACCTTACTTAATCTCCAATCATATGTTATCAACTACTGCCAAATGACAGTTCAATACATTCATTCGAACTACAACACGGACCAAATATTCCTTCTTCAATATATTTTTTTTAACGTTGTTAAATAAGTGTACCTAGAAAGTTAATGTCGAAGTAGAGCTTGATTATAAGTGTACCAATTACACTTGTGAGAAACTCAATGCCGTGGAAACCATCTGCGTGGCAACCATCACCGGAACAACCGTCTCCATGGCAACCGTCTCAATGACACCATCTCCATGGCAACCATCTCCATGACAACCGTCTCCATAGCAACCGTTTACATGGCAACCGTCTTCATGGCAATTGTCCCCATGGTAACCGTCTCCATGACAACCATCTTCATTGCAACCGTCTTCATGGTAACCGTCTCCATGACAACCATCTTCATTGCAACCGTCTTCATGGCAACCGTCTCCATGGTAACCATTTCTATGGCAACCATCTCCATGGCAAGCGTCGCCATGGCACACAAAGTGTGTATATTGGAATTATTTTACATAATAAATAAGATCTATAAATTTTATTAAATATTAATAATTTTTGGGTCGGTCATCCAGCCAAATTACAGTAGCATATACATTTGTAAGTTATTAGGTTAAAATGTTCAACATAACTACTGTATACAATGATTTATTGTTTTTAGGAATCATAAAATATTGAATTTTAATATAAATAAGTGGTCATATATATTAAAATATATTATATACCTGTTACTAGTGTGTGTCCATTATTGATACTGTATGAATAAAAATGGTACTAAGGTTTGAAGAACAAAATAATATGAAAATACTTTTACAATAAGATTTTTTTGGAAGAAATTAAATAAAACGCTTTGCTCTCCACTAGATATTAAAATAAAATAAACATCTGTTTTTAATAATTCTCAATGTAATTCGTTGTTTATCTTTTATTTAATTATTTTATTCATAGAAAAAATTATTTCAATTAACTTATTTTGTGTTAGTGAATGTATCTAAATTTAATCTAACTAACATAAACATCATAGGCCAAACCTAAATACACTTTGAATGACTTCAAAGTGTAAATTCCTAAATTCCAGATAATCTGATTAGGGGACCATTTATTGGGATTCCTTTCCCTTTTTCTTGAGTTAGTCACAAAATAAGTTCCCCATCAAGCTTGGCAAACGATTACTCTTTCAATGTTCGATGACTATTCAGAGATTCAATCTATGTTGAGGAACTAAACAATTATATTTTAGAATGATTATTTTTTTCCAGTCACTGTGAATTTTCCAAATACAAACTGCTTGGTTAGTTTAGTCACACTTTTACAACTACCAAAACATTTTAAAACTTCAGTTTTTTTCCCCATAGGCGTGTCCACAGAACGGCCCATGTAGGCCCCCTTTTGTTACTAAATATTGTGTTCAATGAGGCAGTCACACACACACAAATGTAAGAAATAATTATTAGTGTGCGAAGGATGCACAATTTAAAAATAACTCTAAATAACTTATAGGGGCTTCTGATTTGATCACTCCTAATGAAATATAAAAATATAGAATTAAAAAAAAAATCCGGGAATGGACTACTCTAAATAGCTTCCATAAATAAAAGATAAATGGAAATATATTCTCATGAAAAGATTAAGGGTCAGTGGCGGTGGAACCGAGGGGTAAGGGGGGGCACTTCCCATGGGATGAATTAACCCCCTGGAAAGAATTTATTCTCTTCTAGATGCATTTAAACCACCCCTACAGTATTGAATATTAAGCTTAGAGATTGTATTAAATAAGACTCCAAATGATTTCTAGCTGCATTAAATTTTCAAAAATTATCTGGAGAAAACCACTACAAATACCTTCTAGAATCGTGTAAAATTAAGAAAAAAAATCAGTCGAAGAGAACTCTAATTAGCTTCTGAGGTCATCTAAATAAGTAAATAAATTTATGCAAGGGCCACTCCAGATAAGTTTTAATTTGTTGTAATTTTGAAGAATTTTCTTGCGATAAGCACTGCTAAAATCTGTGAAGGCCTTTAATTTTTAAAAATTGGCTGGTAGAAAATCACTTCAAAAATCTGCTAGAGGCATCTACTCAAAAATTACAGAATAGGGCAGTTTCAAAAAGCTTCTAGGCACATCCAATTTTCAAAATATTGCTGAGTGAAGACCACTTCAAATAGATTTTAAAGGCATATTTTTCGAGAAAAATTCAGGTGAGGTGCAATCTAAATAACATCTTAAAACAACCAAATTTAAAAATATTTCAGGGGGAAGACCCCTTCAAATAGCTTTTAGGAGATTAAAATTTTTTTTAAACTTTGGATGAGGGCTTTTTAAATTGTCTTCTAAACTCTAGAGGCATCAACACTTTAAAAATTTCCTGAAGGAGAAATACTTCAAATAGCTTTTAGGAGAAACAAATTTTTAAAAAAAAAATGGAGAGAGGACTACTCTAAACAGTTTTTAAAAGAATATAATTTACGAAAATGTAGGTAAGGACCACTACAAATTAATAATAGCGAAAGCGGGGAGTGGGGTGTAGGGAAGTTATTGCGTCTTCCTGAATAAATTAGATATATTTCACACCTTCTGATATTCTCGAAATTGGAGATGAAAAACTTGCATCAAACTACATATAGTTTCTAAGGGTCTACAATTATTTTTAAATTGGCCAGGAAGAGGACCACTCTAAATAGTTTCTAGATGTATCGAATATATTTCACACCTTCTGATATTCTCGAAATTGAAGCTGAAAAACTTGCATCAAACTACATATAGCTTCTAAGGGTTTTCAATTATTTTTAAATTGGCCAGGAAGAGGACCACTCTAAATAGTTTCTAGATGTATCGAATTTGAAAAATTTTCTGGGATGAGTGCAAAAAGATTATAGATACAAATCATTTTTAAAAAATCAGGCAATAACAAATACAAATAGCTTCTAAAAGTAACCAATTAAAATAAAAAGTGTCAAAATGAATATAATTCCAAGTATATATATAGAATATTTTTTAAAAACGGCTGGAGAAAACCACTTTAAAATCTTCTAGATGTATCTAGTAGTCGAAAAAACATAAGGTCAAGACCACTCTAAATAGTTTCAGTGGGCATCCAAATTTCAAATATTAACAAGGGAGGACAACTTTAGATAGATTTCAAAGGAATCAATTTTTTTTTAATTCAATATGAGAACTACTCAAAATAGCTTCTAAAAGAATCTAATTTTCAAACATTTGCTGAAAGAGGTATTCTCTAAATAACCTATAAAAGCATTAAAATTTCAAAAAAAAATTGAAAAGACTACTAATAAAAACAATTCCATATTCAAAAATTGTGATTAGGATCACTCTCAATAGCTTTTAGGAACATCCAATTTTCAAACATTTATCGGGGAAGGGTGGGAAGTCAATCCCCCCCCCCCTCAAAGAAAAAAATTCTTGCCCTCACCCCCTACACAAATAAGATTACTTCACCACTGCTCAGGATCATCAAAGAATTTTAACATTTTCAATTGAGTCTCTAGACTGCTTTGAGCATTTATAGAACACAGCGTTTGATGATACTTTCTTCGATGAGACTTACAGCAAAACTTTAAAGACATTTGAGGAAATTAATTAGGAATCCTACCAGTTAAACAAAGATCAGTATTTCGATGCTAAGATGACAGCTAGGAAAACAAATAATTTTCCAAAATAAAGAAAAATGAAATTCGTGATATGAAGCAATTCCTTATCATGGTACTATCGAACGATTAAAAAAAAAAGGTTACAACA
>CABEEJ010003461.1:13147-34405 GCA_901482245.1 Timema douglasi | reverse complement strand
CCCACCTCGACACACTAGCGGTAGTTAAGTTAATGAAGTAGGAATAGGGTAGGTGAATGTGTGTCACATTTGAGGCGGAATAAACTACATTCAATACACCCGTTAGGGATTCAAACATTGATCATCTAGTGTTCAGACAGAGTTTAACTTTTTTTGTATTTTCAATAACATGCTTTAATTATTTAATCCTTTACGTATTTTTTTGTTAACTAATTGTAAGAAGTTTGTTCCTAAAAGTCTTGTTACCTACCATAGTCCTAGTTTTATTTTTAAAACACTATCTCGATATTCAAAAGGATCTTAAATCTACAGCGCATTACTTCTTTTAGCACCATGTTTGAGCAACGTACTAATTACATTAATGTGTTAGGTTTAATTGTAGCTATGTTTGCTTGGAAGGAGAGTAGAAAATCCACTTTCAGTATATCTGTCCGTGATTTACAATTTAATCCCCCAGTCTGGATGCTCTTTGACCAAAGGGTAGAGACAGAATTTATCAGTCTTTGTAAGACCTCCCTCCGACTATTCACGCATACTACATCGAAGAACACACGTACTAAACGTTAAGATCTTGACTGGAAGGTCAGTGTTCAAATCTCTTAAGGTAACTTGATTTCTACTCTATGCGTATAAATTTCCTTCACCTCCGTTATTTGAGATATGGAGGGGGAAATAGAGAAGGAATGAATGGAGAGAGGAGGAAAAAATTAATTGAAATACTGGCCTTACCCAGGATATCCACCTGTCCATTCAGAATTTCCAAAGAAGTCAATACTACTTCCTGTGTTTCATTTGCTTTGAAATAAGGGGTTTTGTCGTGGAGAAAACAAACCTTTTTCGGATCGATGGTATTACTGACATTTTATAAAAATGGAATTACATATTCTTGATGAAAAAAGCTTCCGATATATTCGGCATTCCATGACTCGCCTTCATTTTTGATAATCCCCATCATTCTCTCCAGTGTGAAACAAATGAATATCCCGATGTAATATGGCTTCTTATAAATATCCTGGTAATGTTCATCGTCTGAAATGTCGTTTAAAAACCGTGCAGACTACATAATTTTGGAAGTTCTATCTCCGAACTGTTCACATAAATAAATCGTCACTTGGTGCAAGATGAATGAATGATTGATTGTTTTGCTCTCCTGTGAATGTTTTTTCCAGGCATCCTTCACCAAATTCAGTCTCGCAGTTTTCATAAGCATTTCTCCCAATTCTGGTAGTCCACCGGTCTTTTTCCGCACCCTTTCACCAAAACACTTGTATGCAGATTACAGTTTCCTTTGGGAAAGTTAAATTATTATGTAATCGCACTAGAGTGAGAGGAGACCAGTATAGATTAGGGTGGCTTGGACCCGCATCTACAGGGAACCAGACTAAACATAGAGCTCGTTTAGTCTCTTTTGCCGGTAATGTGTAATTCTGGGCTCGCTTCTCAGTAAGATAAAAGCTTTTTATATAACGCATTTTTGAATAAGAAAATTATAATAGTTAAAAGATAAAGGAAATATAGAACCCATTGGCAACGCAGCGCCGGGCTTATAAAATTAAAGTTGCCCCTAAAACAACATGGGAACAAAATATTAGTCGAGGCGAGGAGATACAACTACCAAAATAATATTTTTATAACATCAGTAAGCAACTATGTATAGTGACAATTTGATTCAAGTCAACAAATATAAATATTGTTTATTTATTACAAAAAATATATAATTATTAATTTACACAAACCTCTAGCCTGAACAGGATAAAGTCTACAGGAGTCAAATTCGCATTATTACTCGCTAGAAATTGGTATTGATCTTAAAATATAAATAATATTATATCAGACAGCTCAGTCTCAGATTTGAACAAAAAAAAAGAGGTACTAGCAAACATTGTCCTAGTAATAAAATCAACATTAAAAAACACTACTAGTTTATTCAATACACGTCCAAGATATTATATTTGCATCGAAAAATTGCTATGATAAAATGTTTAAGCTACACAAGTTTACAGAATGCAAATTATTTATTATTTGGTTTATATACAGAAGCTATTATGATTAAACTCATAAGAAATAGATTGTTTAAATTTATTATGACCCAAAAATCAATTATTTCTTAAACTGTCAAACTCTTGTATTTGTATACAATAATATCCATACCATCTTGAAGTGTATATTTGCATTTAGCATTATCAAGCTGATTCTCTGATTTGTATTTTGTATAGCCATTGTTCAATAAACTACAATAATTCAACGATAGATATATGTTTGAATTTATTATATAATACGATATTATCAATGATAAAGTCGCATTCATGTTTTATTAATGTTACTTCCATAATAGTAGTGCTTCATTGAAGACTATTCTAAATAGTTTTTGAAACTTTCTTAGTATACATCTATCTATAATATAATCAAAATCTGCCTGTAGTAAATTTCATTTTTCGGAAACTGATATTTTAATATAATTCAACATATTCTTTATTTACAGCTATGAAAATAAAACAGTTATTGTGGTTGATGTATAGCTTATACCTGTGTCCTCTTATGGATTGCATTAGTACCAATTATATTACATTGCTACTCCCATTTATTAAATCTTCAATGGTTTATGATGTCAACGTCTTCATTTGCTCACAACAAAGTAAGTTGATTTATTTATTTTTGTAAAAAAAATAATGTTTAGTTTTAAATAAGTATAGTGTTACTATCCCATATTCCCGTGGGCAAATTTGTTTGGATATCTTAGTGGGTCTGGTAGGTAAGCGATGAAATAAGTTGTGGGTTAGTGTTGAGTAATTTATTATTAAAAGCTAGACTGTTATTATTATTATTATTATTATTATTAGCACCGCATCTTACTACCCGTTCGGGTTATACGCACTTACGCTAATGTGTAATTGTAGGGTGATTGTGAGATGAAATGGAGGACCTACAGTTTAACGTGGAATCCGAACCACGGTGGAGACCTGGCATTCCCCACATTCACAAGATGTCTTGTCAGAGGTGAAGGAAGGGTTTGGTAATCAGATAAATCTGTGCCAGGACCTGGGATTGAACCCCGGCCGCCAGCACAGAAGTCTGACACCTTACCCCTAGACCACCAGGTCACTGCTAGACTGTTATTACTGAGAAAGTACAAGGCGTGATGTTTAGTTGCTAGGGTCAGTTTAAGAGATGCTTCAGAAGGTCACTAGCCCATGTCAATGTGCTGCTTTCCAACAGTCCACTCATTGACCTAGCTAAGATATTTACGCAGGCATCTTATATTCACAGTCTCCCATTACTCTAAACACAAAGCGACTCAAAGGTTAATAGACTGTTGAATAGGTTACAAGTTCGGCTTTCCCTTATGGCACTTCCACCATCGCCCAAGATATTGCCTTGGACTAACCATCAGCTAGGCAGAGGCAGGTCCTACCATGTCAGAAGAAGACTTATCACCACGCTCCAGCCCTTCTCCCAACCAACTTTTGTTATCCAAAACTTGAGTGCAAATATCCCAAAAATAGGCTTTCCCCTTCCAAAGCTGCCTTTATTACTAATAGTTTGTTTCAAAAAATGAGATATTAGTGTCGATGCGCGTAACTATTTTCTGACGGTAGCAGGTGTTATTCATCAGAGCTTGTATAACTTTAGTAGCTAAAGATGCGCACACATTGACAATAGAAACAAATACGAGATTAAACTCTAAAATAAAATTAACATTAAATGATCAAATTCTCACTTAAAATTGTAAATGATTATAATTTTAAATCCTAAATAGTTATATAATTTTTGCACTATGTGTAATGTGTACACACTACTAATAAAGGACTACACTGGTCTCAAGCAATGAAGTTAAGCTTTATTTAAAAGTTATTGCTATAAATAACGTTAGTCTACATAAGTTAATCAATTAGTTGTATTATTTTGTTTTCTCTATTTTCAGAAGTATTGAAGGTAAGCGAACTCTTGTCGGAGCAAGGTGTTCGTTCAATAGTACATTCCATTGACAATCATCCTGACCTCGCTAAATTGTTATTTGCAGACACTAATGGGATAGCAATTATTATAGACATATTATGCCCTGAATCACAAAGTATAATTGAACAGGTAGGTCGAATACATGATTTTTTTCACTTACATAATTATTTAAAAACATTGAGGCTGACAATAAATTCAATCTTGCCTTGCTTCTGAATCTTTTAAGTGCAGAATTTGTTGAGCAGTCCACACCCCTGGTTGCTGCTATAAGATGAAACCTCCTATATGGAAGATGAACACGATCAACCTAGTATATTATTCCTTAGGCTATTGAGCAGTCCACATCTCTGGTTGCTGCTATATGACGACACCTCCTCTATGGAGGATGAACACGATCAAAGTAAATAAGATCAACCTTGTATATTGTTCCTTAGGCTAGTGAGCAGAGCTTGTTGAGCAGTCCTCATCTCTGGTTGCTGCTATATGACAACACCTCCTCTATGGAGGATGAACACGATCAAAGTAAATAAGATCAACCTAGTATATTATTCCTTAGGCTATTGAGCAGTCCTCATCTCTGGTTGCTGCTATATGACGACACCTCCTCAATGGAGGATGAACACGATCAAAGTAAATAAGATCAACCTTGTATATTGTTCCTTAGGTTAGTGAGCAGAGCTTGTTGAGCAGTCCTCATCTCTGGTTGCTGCTATATGACGACACCTCCTCTATGGAGGATGAACACGATCAAAGTAAATAAGATCAACCTAGTATATTGTTCCTTAGGCTATTGAGCAGTCCTCATCTCTGGTTGCTGCTATATGACGACACCTCCTCTATGGAGGATGAACACGATCAAAGTAAATAAGATCAACCTAGTATATTGTTCCTTAGGCTAGTGAGCAGTCCACATCTCTGGTTGCTGCTATATGACGACACCTCCTCTATGGAAGATGAACACGATCAAAGTAAATAAGATCAATCTTGTATATTGTTCCTTAGGCAAGTGAGCAGAGCTTGTTGAGCAGTCCTCATCTCTGGTTGCTGCTATATGACGACACCTCCTCTATGGAGGATGAACACGATCAAAGTAAATAAGATGAGCCTTGTATATTGTTCCTTAGGTTAGTGAGCAGAGCTTGTTGAGCAGTCCACACCCCTGGTTGCTGCTATATGACGACACCTCCTCTATGGAAGATGAACACGATCAAAGTAAATAAGATGAGCCTTGTATATTGTTCCTTAGGTTAGTGAGCAGAGCTTGTTGAGCAGTCCACACCCCTGGTTGCTGCTATATGACGACACCTCCTCTATGGAAGATGAACACGATCAAAGTAAATAAGATGAGCCTTGTATATTGTTCCTTAGGTTAGTGAGCAGAGCTTGTTGAGCAGTCCACACCCCTGGTTGCTGCTATATGACGACACCTCCTCTATGGAAGATGAACACGATCAAAGTAAATAAGATGAGCCTTGTATATTGTTCCTTAGGTTAGTGAGCAGAGCTTGTTGAGCAGTCCACACCCCTGGTTGCTGCTATATGACGACACCTCCTCTATGGAAGATGAACGCGATCAAAGTAAATAAGATCAACCTTGTATATTGTTCCTTAGGCAAGTGAGCAGAACTTGTTGAGCAGTCCATACCCCTGGTTGCTGCTATATGACGACACCTCCTCTATGGAAGATGAACGCGATCAAAGTAAAAAAGATCAGCCTTGTATATTGTTCCTTAGGCAAGTGAGCAGAACTTGTTGAGCAGTCTGCACCATTGGCTGCTACTAGGAGATGATAACTCCACTATAGACGATAACATCAACATCCCTCTCAACAGTCACGTGGTACTAGCCACTGAACAGAAATATAATTCAAGTGCAGCTATAAACCTTCAGGACGTTTACAAATTGTCGAGAACCTGGCCCCTCATCTATACTCCTGCTAGGGTGTGGCTGCCAGGACAGTCATTTCCTCCATCACCATCTAGGGACGACTTTCAAGGTCTCGTGCTCAACGCTGGCGTGGTGGTAAGAAACAAGGGAATAGGGAGCCTCGGCGATTGCTTTCTCCCCATAACAACTGAGATAGACACCAGAAATGACTGCTTGGGGGCAAAGCTTCCTTAGCTCAGATAAAAGCACATAACTATCAAATTGCCTTGCATAGGCGTTAGGGACACACCTGACAGCAATGAGTTAAAATGGGCTACAGCACACACATAAATTCCTATACTATTTGTAAGGAACTAAAGCAGCTTTATTCTGTAGCTCTCTTTCTTTGCTAAAAATGCTTTTTAGAATTTCCCCAGAACTTAAATCACTTTCATCTGCATGATGCGCTGTTCAGATGTGTGGGCATTCTTTAAAATGCTTTTTCCGGTGTTTACCTGGAAGGATAACACTATGACCCTATCTTAAAAGCTGAGCCATGGATATATGAAATGTATATCATATACATTTTCTGTGCTTTCAGCTCTGATTGTGTTAATTGTTTTAATTATGTTGGTAGATTGAGCATTTTTTATAAGCCATATAAAACCAGCAATTTAACTTTTCTTATTTGAAAAAATATTAACAAGAAACAGATAAATAGCAAACAAATTTACTATAAAATATAATTATACAAATTAATGTTGTAGAGAGATAAACATCTGGCTTTTATTTAATTCTAAATATATTCATTGAATGAAGGATTTATCTCAAAACTATTAAATTATATATTTTATATTTATAAATTAGAATCTATCTCTCAACTTGGACGTTCTCTGTGAATTTGAAACATTATAAAAATGTTATCTGAAAATATAATTATATAAAGTACATAATATAAATTTCATAGATTCAATGAAATAAACATTTATTTTATATTTACCATTTGTTCCCAAAAGGTGTTTGAGGATGATTGGAATCATCGTCAAGATTTGCAGTACAAACATCTAGACACGTGGAGCAAAGTGAGCTATGGACCCATGGTGTACGTGTCTGAGATGCTTAACTTCAGGTGAGGATAGTAAACACCAACTAATGTAATACAATCATAATATATTAATTATATAATAAAGGTACTAGAATATATATCTCTCACATCAAGAGGAAACAGACTGTTCAATATATTAAGTAATCCCTTGTACGCCAACTTGTTGTGGTGTTACGGAACAAAAAATCAGTGTTGAATTACTTGATTGTGGAAATTAATGTGGATATGTAAATTCCCAATTTATTAGGAAATTAATGATTCAAATACTATTTATCTGATTTAGTGTATTTGTTAATGGCAGATTTTTTATTTGTTCTAGTATGAACGAGACATTTGTAGATTCTTGGGGCTATACGAAATATGACGGTGTGTTCACGGGTTTGGTGGGTCTATTGCAGAAAGGAGAATGTGACATTGGCGCCGTCCAGTGCTTATTAACTACAACCAGACTTGATGTCATTGATTACACTGTAGAAACCTTACCATTCAGGTGATAAATAATATATGTTTTTAAAACTTAAATAAGCTGTGCCAGCTGACAACAGGATATATTGTCATGCTTCCTATTCTTTTAAATAAATATAACTTTCTGGCTTTAATTTATGATTACTATTTCTCATCTTAAAATAGTACGACCTAAATTTTTAACTTATGACGAACTTCTTGTGTAAAATCATAAATTTGGTGTGAGCGAGATGGAAAATTAACAGTGACCTCATTTATTAACAGCTATGCTTTCCAAGTACTGAGTTTGATTTTTTTAAAGAGATAAATTTTAGTTCGTATTGCATCCAGTAAAATAGTAACATTTACTTAACTCTGTTGCCTCTCGCTTTCCAAGGACTTCCGTGCTAATTGGACTGGAAATAATCACCTCTCTTTTCCAACATCAAATAAAATCCACAGAGGTTAGAAGTCATAGCTCTTCAGAATAAAGCCATATGAAATGGTAAAAATGAGGGCCTCTGTTACAATTGATAATATAAGACTATAAATATATCCATGCTTCACAATATTCAATACGTGCAGAAATCTACGAGAACTAGATAACTCAGGCCTATAAGATCAGTGGTGAATTTATGTTATCGGTCGTGAATGAATATATATCAGCAGACACAACTAAGCTAAAAAATATGTTCAACGTTAGTGACAGCCTGGGTAGCCCCTAATCATATTTTCCAATGTTTCAAGGTTTTAATACTATCAATGCTACACAAATTATTCTTGTTTTGCTTTAAGGCATTCAACATTAAACTGGAGATATTTTTATTCTGCAGTGCTACTGAGGAATCATTTAAATAATTGCATCTCCATTATTAGACACAATAGCATTTAAATCACCTGAGAAGCTAGTTTATCCACTAACAAATAATGGCATAGAGATTCATTAAAATAGTTCGTGATTCAAGTCTCTATTTTCATTCTAAATATGCGTCATTTTATTAATTCACTTTAGAAATTCACAGAGACTTTGGCAAAGTGTATTTCCTCCTGGAAAAATAAGGTAAATGGAACATTTCTCAAGGAGGGGTGAGTTTATACTTAAATGAAGATTTATTTCTGGAATGTTTGGACTCAACACATCAAATTTACACATTAAATTGGTTCTAGTTGCTCAGTTTATAATTCATGCTAATAAAACCTGTTGAATTTGCTATAAATGTCTTTACAAAACTTACTTATATAAACATGTACAACAAAATTGTTAACTATACTAATCTATGTGGAGTTAAAAATATCACATAGCTATTATATATTTTAGTTAGGAAGTTAAACGCTTTAATAATTAGTATAGTAGCACCTTACTTGTTTTTATATAAATTTTATGAAATAAATAATAAAAATATCTTGCTTATTGGGCTTACAATAATTTTCTGAAAGTTGATAACCTTTTAATTCTTTATTGTTGAGTTTAATCGCAGTGACTTTTGTTGTTACAGACCACGGTTCCTGTTCAGACAGCCCCCTCTATCATCAGTTACCAACATCTACACCCTGCCATTTAGTGTAGCCGTATGGACAGCGTATGGCATCACAGTGGCTGTCATAGTCATATTCCTGTTTGCAATTCAGAGGATAAGGATAAGAAATAAACCTCATAAAGATAATTTAGAAACGTCCTCAGACTGGAGTGAGACGTTACTTAACTCTGTAGGAATAATCTGCCAGCAAGGTAGATTTAATCAAATTATCCTAAAAATAACAACACCGATAGGTATAAACCATGGATTCAATTATTGTATTCATCTTGTAATCTTTACTAGCACATGGGTTGAGGAGTCAACTATGTATTTATATAGACCAGAAGGGTTTTAGAGCATTTGAAAAAAAAATCACATATGCAGCAATAAAAAATTGTATATAAATATTTTCCCACTTTTGTCAAATATATCAAATTAAATCACACACAAAAAATATTTTTCATCATCAAATAAAATCTTTTCGCCTATCCTTTAAATCTTTCAAATAAATATATAAGATGAATTAATTTGAGTCAAGGGTATATTGGTATAATGAAAGTTATAATCACACTTTGCAATCTAACCGTCTGTATATCTCTCTATATATATCAGTAGCGTCTCGTGACCAAAATTCTTAGGTAAGCTGGGAACGAGGGTGGAGGGGGTCCGGGGTCCCCCTCCAGACATTTAAAATAATATTATATGCTTCAAGAAGCTATTTGGCGGTGTTTTTTTTTAATGAAAATTGTGGGTTTGGGTGTCCATCTGTTCCGTTATTTACAAAAGGCACACTATAATATATATAACGCATACCCAAGAGGATGTGGGGGTAGTCAGGAGAACATATATTGCGCCCTTTATTTTAACACGTGAGGAGAAATTCCTCCTGTGTCTCCCACCCCGGTTCCGCCTCCCCTAAAGCTGACAACTTTTAAATTAAGTATACATAAGAACATTTTATGTTTATATTTAAATGTAAACCAACTATATTATGTGTTAATTAATTACGTCAAATATACAATACATATAAGTGATAACAAATTATATATTTTTTTAAATTTTCACTAAAATTGCAACCTGCATCATATTTGGTGTATTTGATTATTTTTAGATATTAAATGAATTTTTATATACGTAGGCCTATATTAATGATATTTTACTCACCGTATTTTTTTCTAGTGTTTGTAAATAAAGTCCATCATCCTCTCCTTTATAAGAACTCTGCTAAGACTCTTTCATGGATGTCTACTCCTTGCTTCAGTTTAAAAAGCGAACCCTTTTTAATTGAAAGGAGTGCCAAACCAGAAAGTATATTTTATCCCATAGTATTTTTGGAAAGTATTTTTACTCTTTTGAATGTTTAAAATTACGAGTATCTTTCAACTGATGGATGATCCTGGGTTTGTTACCACAAGTTCATACAGTTTTTTTTAACTCCTGTAAAAGGACCTGCTGCAACAAACTCTACAAAAGATGTTTAAGCACGGGCTGGGATCCATAATTAGTCCATTTTCCCCTTTAACGCAAAACTCTCCTAACTCTATTCTCACCAAATTAAATATCCACTTTTGTCACTTCTGTGTTTTGAAAGAGGAATGCGATAGTATCTTTCAGTTTCTTCGGTTCTAGTCGTCAACCATCGGGCATAGCTTCGGTTGTTGAAAAGTCGCAACTTTGTTGCTTAAATTCCTATCTGAGTCACACTGCTCTTCCCCTTCCCCCTCTTAAATCTATGACGTCACAAATAATAACTACACTAGATAGAACAATGGGAAGAAAGACGAAAAAATATACTTTTTCAATCACCATATTATGGACTAGTGCACGTCTTGCATGCATGTTACGGTCATTTGTATGTGCGGGAAAATTTCTTCCAAACACATCGGTGCTTGAAGAATATTTTTCAAACATAAAATAAAATAAAATAAAATAATTATTTAACTTCAAGCAAAGGCAAACACTGCTTGCCCTGACGTGACGCCGCTGCTCTCTATGTAGTTTAGTCATCAATGATCGTGGTTGTGGAGATGTTTACGCCATTGTAATATATCATTTTTATTCTGACCTTTAATGCATTTTCCAAGCCAACTGTTTACATCAGCACACGACTTATAAGCTAATTTAAATCTAAGAAAGACTCAATCTTCAGCCCCCAGCCGTTAATTCAGCACTGTTAAAGGGTAAACCCCCCTTTCACCAATGATAAATGTTTAGGCCAGGCCTGAAACCAAACTCGGGACCCATAGTTCAGTATATAGACACGCGACTAGCTAAACTAAGGTGTAAGTGCAGTCTAGCAATGAAATTAAAAACTATTTTAAAAATAATGTCTTACTGTGAACGTTAATTTGTACTATCACATAGTGAACGAAAATCGCGTTTTAAAATACGATAAATCGTTTTAAAACCCTCCTAATTTTACATATGTGGTATTTACCTTTATTGCTTAGTTTCATTAACTTAAAAAAACTTAAGAATTATTACTTTGTTCTTGAACTAGGTTTTTGCGCTATCAAATAGGATTTCCCACATGTTTCATGAAAACACATTTAGCGAGAAGCAGATGTCCTTGTTTCTGTAACATCCAAGCTCTAATAAAGCGGTGTTTGTATATTCATTTATTGTATGTGGCCTTTAAGCTTTTTTCAATGGTGGTTATATTTTCAATTACTGTATGTAGCCTTCGAAAATTGATAGCCCAGAGGATTTAAATTTGATGATATTCTATATTATAGGAGCCTCAACTTAGAATGTCATAATAATGCTGCCAGTGTATATGATATATATATATATATATATATATTATTTTTTTAATATTAGTTGGGAAAAGCAGAAAGTTATTGAGGTGCCGTTAATAGATAATAGTACAGTCAAATCAGCATGGATCTGCAGAAATATATATTTCAATCTCTAATAGCAAGTGGATTAGAGATGTATGAATTGTTGGTTGTCCCAAAGCACTATTAAGAATGGAATGTGGATTAAAATATGGTATGTATCTTTCAATCACAAATGAAACGACTGTTGTTTTAAATATTTTATTATCCACCCCGTTGACAAATAGCATTTCCCATGGTACACCATATGAGGTTGTCTACACGTCGTACCCGCAATGAGACGATGTGACGATAATTAGTATTATGTTGTGAGCCAGAGTGCTGGTCAACCTACAAAATTAATCTTATGTTAATCCTTATTGAGACATATTATTTAACTTAAACATGTATTGAAAGCTGACCACCTCATACACGAATGATTAAAAGTTCATTTAAAACCCTTTCGTTTAGTTCTTGCGAAAGCGCAAAATGTCTTATAAGAAAACAAGCCTTTTGTTTCACAAATCATTAACTTATTTTAGTTGATATCTTGGCATAGAGTTATCACTTCATTAAATAGCTACTTATTTATTTTAGGTTCTCCAAACACGCCTAATGACATCTCCTCAAGGATAACATTTCAGTCTCAGTTGCTACTGTCACTATTCTTCTTCACATCATACTCAGCTATCATCGTCTCTCTTCTTCAGACACCAAGTACTGCAATCAACAACCTGAGCGAACTTTTAAAGAGTCCTTTGAAGATCACCATGCACGACATCATCATTAACCACAACTACAACAACTACATCAATGTGCGTTACTGAAATATGTCCTAAATACTCTTTGAGTTAGCAGGTTGATATTGAGATATGAAAGAGGCATATAGTGAGGTGGCTTATCTACCTCAGAGCTCGAAGAATAACTAGATATCCTTTGTTTCTGCGACTGTTTATTGTGTCTATTAAATAAAGAAATGGCCTAGGCCGTATGGCTCGCTAGTGTATGGATGGCTGTGTCTACCGGGACCTTCTTCCTACTGTCAGAATAAAAGCTACATAAAACGGGAGAGGTGGGACTTAGGAGCTCGGTATGAAGTTGGCTGAATTCCCAACCACACGTATGGTTTCATATTGAGTCATATCACAAACATAGGTACACATATATGATTATTATAAAGTGCATATTTGTAACAATATACATAAATTTGTGTATTTATATAGTATATTATTATTATTATTATTATTATTATTATTATTATTAGCGCCGCGTCTTACTACCCGTTCGGGTTATACGCACTTACGCTAATGTGTAGTGGTAGGGTGATTGTGAGATGAAATGGAGGAACTACAGTTTAACGTGGAATCCGAACCACGGTGGAGGCCTGGCATTCCTCACATTCACAAGATGTCTTGTCAGAGGTGAAGGAAGGGTTTGGTAATCAGATAAATCTTTGCCGGGACCGAGGATTGAGCCCCGGCCGCCAGCATAGAAGTCTGACACCTTAACCCCTAGACCACCAGGTCACCTATATAGTATATATTTTATATAATGTATATTATAAATAATATAAGATATATAATACATATTATTTAATATGTNAGGACCTACAGTTTAACGTGGAATCCGAACCACGGTGGAGGCCTGGCATTCCTCACATTCACAAGATGTCTTGTCAGAGGTGAAGGAAGGGTTTGGTAATCAGATAAATCTTTGCCGGGACCGAGGATTGAGCCCCGGCCGCCAGCATAGAAGTCTGACACCTTAACCCCTAGACCACCAGGTCACCTATATAGTATATATTTTATATAATGTATATTATAAATAATATAAGATATATAATACATATTATTTAATATGTACTATATAATATATTATATTATACAATCTATATTGTTTATTACATTATATAATAATATTAGGGCGTATATATTATATAACACTATAGACTTATATATTATATAAAATATACATTATGTATATTGCATAGTATATATATATATTATATAATAAATAATACATATACTATAAATAAAGTATGAATAAAATATATCATTTTCATTAAATGTGTTTATATTTTACTAACATATAATGTAGCTTGGTGTTGGATCTGCTCTCTATTTACTGTCAACAACAAATATGACAATAGGTATAGATCTAACATGATTTGGGATGGGACAATTTCATATTTTAGAATTCCAATAGTGACTATAGTAAACATTTTTTGCTAACTCTGGGTTATAACATACTCTTTAAAACTGATAAAACAGTTAGTGAGAACGTATGATGTTTCAGGAGTCGTTGTTTCCCTTGGTGAAAGAACTGTTTCACGAAAGGATCTTGAACAAACCCAAAAAAGATGTGTTCCTCACACAGGAACATGGCTTGGAACTTATCAGGACTCAAATGTTTGCTTTCCACGTCGACGTGAGTGCTTTCAAAATCATCGGTGACACTTGGCAAGAACACGAGAAGTGTAACCTAAAGGAAATCTACATGTACCCAGAATCTACTGCAGGCTTCCCAATAAAGAAAGGATCTCCTTACAAGGAGCATTTTGCTCGAAGGTATATGACCTTGAAACCCTCTTGAATTTTAACTATCACTTTTCAAATACATGATAAGTATTTCTTTTTTACCAGATTAAGTTCTTGATAATAATAATAATAATAATAATAATAAATATGTCATGGTCAAGGCTTGAAGTCTTGCCAGTTCATGAAATGACCAGTCACGTCTAGCTGTAGCCACCAAAATTAGCCAAAGCACGAAATGTATCGTAATTTACCAGCAGTTTGAGCTTTGGACGGCCAGTTCGATATGGCCGTAGGAATCTGGCCAAAGCACGAAATATTTGATACAAGGTATTTCTTTATCAGGAATGGTTTCTGTTATTTCCTATCTATTAAATTCTATCATCTATTTTATATATTACCAAGTCTACAATTAGTTTACGTTATGTCCTGTACAAGGGATAGGGTGGTGGTTGGGGGTTCCAGTCCGCAACCGTCCTGATGAGTACCCTCACCCGAGATTAGGTTATGTTAGAATAGAATGTGTTGGCGCATACTATCCAGGCTGTCATCGTATAGGTCAGGGGGGTTAACATAGGGAATTAGGAAAGGTAGCATTTAGATGCTTAGCCTGTTTGTAATAATACTTTATATAAGAAAAAGATACATTGTAAAAAAAAGGATGTATCAAAAGTAGCGTAGAACGGCTCAGATTTAAAGCTTGTTAAGATACCGAGACAAACAAAGTAGGAACAAATATATATCCAGGCTGTCGTGGTCAATTATTTATTTGGCAGCCCAGAACACGAATTAAAAATTTTCCCGTTCATTATTTCACGATTTTGGTTAGAATAACTGGCCAATGTGCGAAGAGTCCATTCAATTCACAAAGTGGCCAGTTTAGGGCTTTGACCATTGCATATACACAAGTAATAATTGATTACAGATCTTATTTGATTTAACCTTTTTACATCTATTTACAGTAGTAACTTAAATGTTGGCAAATTCCCCTCTCGCTTTGACATATTAATGTTGTTACATGATAGATAGTCTTGAGTAATGAAATAGATATATAATGGGTATTTTCTAGCAAGCTACTGTTTTTTCTAAAATAATGCCAATGTGGCTTGTTACAGACTAAGGTGGCTGAGAGAAGTAGGAATATTTGACAGGGAATGGAAACGAATCATCACTCGGAAACCTAAGTGTGAAAACAACGACTCCGCGTTCATCAGTGTTGGCTTTCAAGACTTCTATCCGGCACTGTTGGCATTAATGTATGGAGTGCCTTGCTCGTTGTTACTGATGTTCTTGGAAATTATTTATTATAAGAAAAGCGTAAAATATTTAACTAATATCATGCGTGAATAATATTTCTTATCTATAATCATAGGTATAAAATTTGTAAGCTTTTTACACACACATTGATAGAAAAAAAACATAGCTTTTGAACAAGTTTAAATTTAATCCACTTTTAAATATATACACTTTTTTTCACTGTTTTGTATCCATAGTCTGCCTTTCAAGTGGGTCCACAGCCCCTCGTGGTCATTGTACAGGCGGTGTTAGCTTTAGTTTTCAAGGGTACGCTTTCTATTATAAAAACATGCACTCAATTCTGATATTTATTTTATTAACACACTTATTTTTTTATAGATAACTTTTAAAATTGGTATTTGATTGTATATAAAATATATAGTAATTATATATCTACATTGTGGCTATAAGTAATTTATTATTGATATGTTTTAATATTGTTATTATTGTTTAGTGGTCTAGTGGTTAGAGTTCCTGGCTACAGATTCATAGGTCATGGGTTCAATCCACGGCGCTTCCAAAAACTACCTGTGAAGCAATGGGTCTGGAACGGGGTCAAACTCGGTCTAGTGAGGACAAATGAGAAGTTACTTGAATAAAGAAGTAGGACCTCCAGTTTAGAAAACTGAGATTAAGGGGGTTCATTTTTCCGACCACGTAGAACCCTCTATCCGCAAATGTTGGTACTATCGTCGCTAACAGCGGCGGCCGCTCGGTCGGTATAGCTCGATTGCGGGCTCAAAGCATGGCGCTGTTTGGTGTCGGCTTCTTATATGTATGTAGTGACAGTCAGCCATCACTTTAATAAAATAAATTAAAAAACACCCGCCTCGCTGACCACACGACTAAAGGTGTTACTCTCACAATAAACTAGACTTCAGATGATGGATATGTCGAGTTTTGATCCTGGTCGGGTGTACTGAGGGCATTTTTTCCCCTTAATTATTTTCCAATCTGTCTCAAAACAAATGCGGGTGCACTTCCTTTAAATTTAAAATTCTTCATATTTATTCCATTTGCATAGTCAGTAAGCAATCTTATAGTCCTAATGGGTAGTAAGACATGGTGCAAAAAAAAAAGCAATTGAATATAATTTTCTTGTCCCTTTCTAATATCTCACTTCCTAACAACATAACATATTATAACGTTGGAGAGGACTAGATTTAGCTTGGGTCGACGATGTTTTGCTCAGTGAGTTCTGTTCCCGGTCAGCTATTTCATTCGGCAGCCTGGTTCTGTCTGTTTTCTGATCTTTTGGAGGATGATTGGAGCTGAAAGTGCATTGATCTTTAAAAAAAACTTAAATAAAAGGTGTATTGAAAGTAGTAATAACAATGTTGAATTGCTGTTTTTTTTTAAGTTATTTGCATTAAATATTTGACCCAAATTAAAGTTCGGTCAGAATGTAAACAATGAATTTACTGTACCCTGATTGGGCAGTGGGTATGCCATTGAAGATTTAAGTAACATTGATAATGATTCAGAATAAAGTTATATTCCTGTACATTGAATGCTCTAATGTCAGAAAGTATAGTAACTACTGCATTTCTACATAATAAGTTCCATCTTTGTGTTTGAAAATATTAACTACTCTGGCATGGATATTAGTCAAAGATCTCAGCTATTATATATATATTGTATCAGTACTGATTAAAATAATTATATTTGCGATTGTAATGGAATAAATATTGTGGCACTAATTGTTGTAAAAGCTCCGAGCCATAGGATGGTGTATTTTTATAGAATTGCACAATTTTATGCAGTACCTCCATCATAATATACCTCCAACGGAAGAGTGGGATCCTTGTTATGCCATCTTAGATTGGCTCACAGCCAGTACTAGCAGTGTCACACTACAACATGCACTCACTGGAAGATAGGGATCCTCCACCTTTCATCTTGGATTGGCTCACAGCCAGTACTAGCAGTGTCACACTACAACATTCACTCACTGGAAGGTAGGGATCCTCCACCTTTCATCTTGGATTGGCTCACAGCAAGCGATCAATGTTAGAAGGTATTTCCAAAAGTAAGGACCAAGTTTTAGTATCAAGGATTTTTTTAAAGGAGATACTCAACCCTGCCTCGATACGTATGTAGGAATAGAAAATACTAAGATAACATTTTTATATCAAAATATGTTACCCATTGATGTTAAGATCAGCAAATACTAAGATATAAATCTAAAATGAAAATATGTTACCATAAGTTCAATAAACGATGCATTTTTTAAAATCCTATATCCACCCTTTTTATAAGTGCGTAAAATTGGTTTTAAATTCTACATTATTGTTTTTAGAACTTCAAATTATGTGTAGAGCTACATGTTAAATTACCTGGTACTCTAAGAAATAACAATATTGGAACATATTAAATATATATCTCTGGGTTTTTAATACACTAACTACCGTGGCAGGGATGGTAGTAAAGATCAAAGGGTCAATTAGCATCGAAACATAATTAAAGTTATCTCTTTGCGTTCTTATTACACTGACTTCCATGATACTCATATTTGTAAGAGAAATAGTATTTCCAATACTTACCTTAAGTTCAGCAGTGGGTTAAGCCATTGTTGCACGGCCTGAATATTTATTTCATGCGGCTTACCTCCCGGTATAAGTTAATCTATTGTTGTTTGGAACACCATACTTAGTCCTACTTGTTTCAAGTAATGGTTACAACGATAAAAAATAGTTTCCAAATATTTTTATTGATCACGTAGACACGCTGAAAAGTTTCATATCCCTACAAACAGGCTATACAGGATATGTGGTACACATGTCAAGGACAAATATAGGTGGACAACCTTAAACAAGATGAGACCTTAACAATGGTCTCTTTTGTTGAGTATAATAATATATTGTGGATGGGAAACCATACTACAGGTTGACCAAAAATTAAATATAATACCCAAGTCAAATCAGTCAAACAACACAAGAGTCACAGTCAATAGGCCTAAGCTCATTTGGCCTTAAGTGTATGCCAAATGACTTAAGGTCAACTGACTTTTAGACCAACTGACTTAAGATCAACTGACTTAAGATCAACTGACTTCTAGGCTAACCTACTTTGGATCTAAATTTTTTGGTCAAATTACTTTAGGCCAAATTACTTTGAGATAAATGAGTCATAGACCAAATAAACTTTAGGCCAACTGAATTTAGATCAACTGACTTTTAAGGTCAAATAACTTAAGCCGAATGACTTATAGAACAAATGACCTCCAGGCCAACTAACTTTAGGTCTATTTCAAGTAGTAGCCGTAGCATATATATTTATTAATTACTACCAAAGCAAAAAAATATCATATTACCCCCCGATGGTTGATGACAAGATTATACTAAAGTAGAAATTCAAACGGTGGGTCAAGCTTATTGACACATTCCTGTCAATCCCAGCCCCAATCTCCTCCCACGCATCCTGTTTTTCTATTTTACTGTCATGATCTGAATCCTTAGGATTCCAGATTACATGGTGTGGCTTATAGGGTATATGAGCTTCATTTTTACTTATTTCTATCACTCCATTATTATACAATATGCTCAAATAAAATAGATTATTATTAACTTAACACACAAGAAAATACACTCCCCAAAAGATATATTATGTAGGCCTACTTCAGGGGTCAGCAATCTTTTTGGGCCAGATCATCTTTTACATTTATCAAAGGTCCCGCGATCACCCTTCGTTTCTCCACTCTACTTTTAAATATTATTTTTTCTATTTATCTTGTATTTATTCCTTAAATTAAAAATTTCCTTCAATATTATGTCTCTGCCTTTATAGAAACTATATAAAATTAAAATTAAATGCACACTTCGTTTATAAGTCATAACTTGATGGATTACACTATGGCCCTATCTTATAAGTTGTACCATATAGGAATAATGCAAGGTAAGTTTGTCTTTTCTTGATGATGTAGTTGTCTTATGTGATCGACTGAAAATTGCTGCAAGATCGACCGGTTGATCGCGATCTTCCTATTGCCGACCCCTGGCCTACTTTAAGAAAAAAAAAATTGACGAGGCAGGCAAAAACGGACAACTGGTGGATCGGGGTCGAACAGAACAACGAACAAATGTTGTTACAATGCTATGTTCGGAAAACAATCCACACTTGTCGCGGACATGTTCGTGTTCGTTACTCTGATATAGTCTGGACGCGGCTTTAGACTACTACTGGCTTAACATAACTCATCATCTCATGACGGTTTCAAGGCTACTACATTACTATTCACCAAATGTAGCGTCTAGGACTACTACTGGCTCTACATGACTCGTCACCGCATGAAGGGTCAATGGCACCTTAAAGTGTATGGGTCTACATCGACTAGGGTTACTTTATCAACCATGAAAATTACATTTATATGACAAGGCTTAATTAATTTAAAATACCTTGTAATTCGAAGAAAATAAACTAGTATAATTGTCAACTTTTCAAATCTAATCAAATAATTAATTTTCCTAATTAATAAATATTTCAATTTAGCGATATAAACAGATAAGGAGCTATAATTGAAAGTGTATCTGTGATTCAAACATAGCTATATACCTTAATATCAATATAGAGTTTTCTCAAATAAAAATTACACATAGAACAGATATAGGATTTTTACGAGAATCGTAGCCATATGTGAATGTCTCACCATTAATAATGAATAGAGTTTAAGGCAAATATTTGTTCAATTATTCACAAAAACCACAGAACAAACTCCTGTCAAGATATTTAACTTCTGTCTAGAAATCTTTTGAAAATGTTAGAGAAAAGCTATTTAATATGATATGTGTCTTTGGTAAATATTAAATATTTAGTTCGAGCCCAAAACAAACAAGATATTTAGGTTTCTCTAGTTACTTTGTTGGTCTACATGTTAAAGACAATAATTAATATTTAATATGATTAAAAACTAATAATTTCAGAATATTTAATTATAATCTGCAATTAGTATAAAGCTGACAAAATGGGCAAGTTTCTGATTTATTGTATATGTAGGTAGTTCTTTTCTATTTCAATAAAATTATTAAAATGATTGGTTATTTGTTTTCAAAAAATAATTTTATTTAAAACCACAATAACGTGATAAAGTAACGGATTTTGAGTAGCGTGTTGAAAATATTAAGTGATTTTCAAACTTAAATTGAGAATAAAATGTGTTATACTTACTTATAAATTTTATTTCATTTACTGCTAGATTATAAATAATTTTACTAAAATATTATCCTTCGAAATAAACATTCAAAATATTTTTAAATTTGTTATCTCTCAACAATGAGGGTAATTACCTTGTGTTGGTGTGTTCTCTTTTTGTGTAATTTGGGGGATTCTATAAAAAATAATGCCCTATTTCTCATGCGCGAATTTTTGAACACAACAAAGCTGTCTTCGGTCAACATGTTTATTTGTTCAAATAAAGGTAGTGTAATTATTAGTATATTCTTAATTTATTTAGTCAATTCAAATTTAAAATACTTTAAAAGTTAATTATTTACAATAATGTGAATTTAAATTTACATAAATATATGTATGTAGGGGCCTATAGTATTTAATATGTAGATGTACACATACATGTTTATATGTATGTACACATATGTATATATGCCTAGTATATATGTACTTTAAGTATCTTTGTAAATATATATGTGTATGCTCTCTCTCTTACTATATACTATACCTATTTCCTTTATATATATATATATATATATATATATATATATATATATATA
>CABEEJ010003460.1:31018-80838 GCA_901482245.1 Timema douglasi | reverse complement strand
CCCTGTTTTAGAGCCCTTGACAACACCCTTTACATTTTTAGCAAAAACCTATCTAGTACCAACGTTAAATAATTCAAAAGTTTTTATTCATCCTACCTATTTGTGTTTGTCAGCCAGTCTGTTCAACTTGTATGGCAAGTACCTGGTAAGATAAGAACTTGAGGGACGTGGCAATTTCAGGATAGGAGGAAGCATTAGCGACACAATAAAATATGCAGATAATCTAGCATTACTAGCCAAAAATAAAGAAGAGTTGCAGGAAATGATGGACCAGCTGGTGGATATAGGGAGAAGATATAATCAAAATTGGAAACTAGGAGTTTGAAAACATAGAGCAGTTCAAGTACCTGGGAAGTCTACTGACAAAGGATGTCTACTGGGCCAAGGAAATTAAGTCGAGGATCGACATGGCCAAGTAAGCTTTCAGCAAGTAGAGGTTATTTGGAACTGAGAAAGAAACTGAGGAAATTATACATTTGGAGTGTCACGCTGTTTGGAGCAGAAAATTGAACACTTATGTAGATGGAAAAGACGAACTTTGATGGTTTTTAAATGTGGTGCTGGAGAAGACTTGAGAAGATCAGGTGGGCAAACAGGGTGAGAAATGGGGAAGCCCTAAGAAGAGTGGGTAAGAGGAGAACCATTTTGGATGTAATTCTTCAGTGCAAAGCAATCTGGATCGGATATATCCTTAGGAGGAACTGTCTTCTGCACAACGCTATGGAAGGGAAGGATAAGGGAAAGAGGAACTTAATAAGAAGGAAGATTCAAATATTGGATGATATGAAGAAAAGGAGAAAAATCTGGGAGATGAAATAGGAGGGAGAGGGCAGGGCGCATTGGTGGTCTAAGTTCACTAACAAAAGTAATTGACCTGTAGTAAGATAGAACACCTAATAATAGTAATAAAATAATAATAATCTTTCCTCTTGCTTGTAACGGTGATTTATCTGTGTCTTTACATGCCTTTAAAATTGTATATCTTATTTAATCAGCTCTATTCAAGATATTTTTCTGAATATTTGTTAATTGCACGATAGGAGAATGTATATGAAGCTTACTCAAAACATTTGATCTAGTCTCAATGAATAATGAAGTAACGCATGTTATATTATTTCAGCTAATATGACGTCAGCACGTGCAGTCTTGTGCCTAGCAGCCGCGTTGGCTCTGGTTCAAATAACCACCAGCTCTACATACTGCAAGGACCTCAGACCGGTCATATGGACAGGAGGATCTTTCCGTTGGCCCTGTCCCTCCACCAAGACCATCTTCAAGAACTCGGGGCAATACGTCTCCAAGAACATCATCGGTATCCGCGCGCAGATCTTCCAGGACATGGCTTTCGTCGCCTTACCCAGGTTTAAACCAGGGAACCCGGTCACTCTAGCCATATTGGACCTCAACTCCAAGAGCTGTCAGGCGGAGCTTGTCCCCTTCCCCTGCTGGAGTATGCAAGAAGAGGGTAACTGCAGGTCTCTACAATCCGTGGTGGACCTGCATCTGGACGCTCAGGACATCCTCTGGGTCCTGGACGTTGGTATCGTCAATATTCTGGAGAGCCCTGTACGGCGGTGCTCACCGAAGGTCGTCGCTTTTAGCGCCAAAACCGGAAAGGTTCTTAAGATAATTGATCTTTCCGGTCTGGTCTGTGAAATCTCGCGCCTGCAGTACCTTGTGGTCGACTATTCCGCTGACGGTCAATGTTTCTTGTATATTAGTGACGCTGCAGCTAGAGCTATCCTGGTGTATGACCTCGCTGAAGGACGAGGCTACCGCGTGGTCCTACCCAAGGCTGTGACGCTGGGCTGCTCTAAGAGGGACGTGCTTTCCCTCGCTCTCGTCAGAAGGCGCTGTGGGAATACCTACCTCTACTTCTCTTATCTGTCCAGCCCACGTTTGTTCGCCATCAAAACACAGTTCCTCAGGAAAGGGGCCACCTCAGGGCGTGTCGTTGACCTAGGCCCTAAACCGGGGAAGATCGTCATCATCGGTACCGATAATGGGGCAGCCATATTCTTCCGGTTCGAAGGTCAAGGAGATATTTATCGGTGGGATACGAACAAATGCTTCAGGAGGGAGAACTTCATTATCGTCCATCGCAGTCTCTCGTGCTACCTGGCCACCCACGCGCTGGCTGACTACGGCCGGGGACGCATGGTCGTGCTGGAGAGCAACTTCCACGATTACGTTAAGGGCACCGTAGGCTGCGGAGCCGTTCAGTCGTTGAGCGTCATGCAGAACTGCTGAGCTACAAACGTCTAGTCGTTGAGCGTCATGCAGAACTGCTGAGCTACAAACGTCTAGTCGTTGAGCGTCATGCAGAACTGCTGAGCTACAAACGCAATACCATAACATTGCCATTTTTTTACAACTCGTTTTATATTTATGATTTACGTTCAAGTGTGAGTCGTACTTAAGAGCCCGTCTCACCCCACGTAGCTTTGGTATCCTGTATTTGTCAGTACGAAATAATGGAATTGAGACTAGTGGAAATATTTGATCATATTTAAAACCAAACAAAGCTACAAAATAATTATTTTAATATAAATAAACTATCTTAACCATCCCAATCACTCTCCACCCAGGGAAGAATAAATAAATCCTCTCTTGTTTGCCATTTCTGGTTTGAGAGTAGTTGTGTATTTAATGTCCCGGTTAAGTGGTTGTGAGATGGGTTCTTAATTTTATTTGATGATTTTTGGGACAAAAATTTATACATTGGTAATATACGAATGAGAACCAGACAAATCTAAACAAACGGTCGTGAAAATGGTTTTCAAATTTTGGTTTTATGTGTATTTTATATTTAAACATATTTTATTAAAAATAAATTATTTATTTTGTATAAAAATATTTGTTTTTCTGCTATTTGTAACCATTTCTCTCCTTCCACTATCAATCTGTGTAGCAACAACAATTGGCCTATCAGTATTTCCGGTGCACACGTAAATATACCGGTATCTAACATATATTATTATTAGCACCGCGTCTTACTACCCGTTCGGGTTATACGCACTTACGCTAATGTGTAATTGGTAAGGTGATTGTGAGATGAAATGGAGGACCTACAGTTTAACGTGGAATCCGAACCACGGTGGAGGCCTGGCATTCCTCACATTAATAAGATGTCTTGTCAGAGGTGAAGGAAGGGTTTGGTAATCAGATAAATCTGTGCCGGGACCGAGGATTTAACCCCGGCCGCCAGCAAAGAAGTCTGACACCTTACCCCTAGACCGCCAGGTCACCCCATCTAACATATAGTGCCCATCATTGTATAATGTGGTCAGTATCATGTACTATGACATTATGCCAACTAGTCAAGCATACTTTAACCAGGCTAAAGCCCACATCCTCTAACGCGTCACGTTATTCTAGACTGGCTTGATGGTGGTTATCTTTCCCTGACTTTACACATACAGTAGCCCCATGGCTTCTTTGGTTCTAACTGACAGTTGACAGCTTTAAAAAGTTACCAGACCAAATTACGTATCCCTACGCCGAACCAGATAATCTGCAAAAAAAACATGTGTTAAGCAGCTGTCACTTCTGACAGTCAAAATTTAGGTATATGCCTAAATGTTGACTGTCATAAGTCAGCTGTGAGCTGTCAGTCAGCCCCAAAGAAGCCATGGGGCTACTGTATATTCATGTTTATGTAATTACTTTACTGTAATAAGAATGAGGAAAGAAACATTTTAGAGGTAATATGCCTTCATTTGCATGGAAGAAGCGTGGAAAAACATTTAGGGAAAACCACCCTCAATAGACATGACAAGGAATCGAATCCCGATCTCCCCCTGTCATCAGAAGGCCAGTCTAACACGAGAGTGGCGTCTCAAAACGTTCGACCTCTGAGGCGGTGGACTCTTGATATCAAATCTATATGAGCGATATCCACGTCAGAACATTTTTTAACGACGCGTAAGTACGTTTAACGCCGTTATTATTATTATTATTATTATTATTATTAATTGCTCAATGAATGGGGAAAAGTACCTGCTTTACCAAACAGAGAGCATAGTAAAACAAAGTGGCGAATCAAATATAAAAATAAGAAAGCACTAGTGCATGACGATCATTTATGAGATAACCGGCGCCTCGTGATATAGTGGTCGTAGCTACGGGCTGCTGACCTAAAGGTCCCGAGTTTATTTCCCAGCTGGTAACGGGGAATTTTCTAGAAAGTGGAATAAAACCATCGATATAGACT
Organism: Timema douglasi; assembly: GCA_901482245.1. Classification (NCBI taxonomy): domain Eukaryota; kingdom Metazoa; phylum Arthropoda; class Insecta; order Phasmatodea; family Timematidae; genus Timema; species Timema douglasi. The sequence continues at coordinate 76,625 of CABEEJ010003460.1, read as the reverse complement.
AGCGAGATACCCTACTCAAGACTACAAGCTCAGGCTGGGATGAGATTGTATGGTGGTGTGCTCTACGCAGTATTGGCTAGAGAGGTAGGAACTAACACGTCCGCATAAGGCTCTGAGTGGTTTTCTATTTCATTCATTATTTGGTTAAAAGCTAATACCGTACAGATCTGGATGAAAATGTTTCCTATGGTCTAAGAGAAGTACTGTACGTAGTTCACAACACTTTTAAACGGCTAAATTAGAAATATTTTAATGATTAAAATAAACATCAAAGGCGCCACTATCATAGCTAATAATGATTTCATAACTTCTTTTGTAGCGTTGATTTGAAAAATAGGTATGATGTAATTATTTTATATAGGGCCTGATTAGATTTAATTAGCTTAAAGAGAGATGACAGTACTGTTAGTCTTTTTCATAAAATAAAAGTAATTCATGTGCATAGCATTTCACTAAAACTTGGAATAATCTTAAAACACCGCTAAAGTATGATAGCCCATTCCTATGACTTCTATTAACTGGTTGAAGGTTCATTCGTTTTGGAGTGACCTCATTTTTAGGTAGTTAATATAGCATTAAGAAAATGAATTTGTGAATAGTTAATTTATTTTTATTAATTTTGTGAAATCAAATTTTCTATCTATTGTGATTATTTTTGTTGTGTATATAGTTTCTCTATTTGACATTTGTTTGCAAGCTAACTTAGTGGCCCAAATTATACTCACTATAATAATAGTAATAGTGTGTTTTTCTTGAAGATATATCACGGTTATGATTGTTAAAATTATTTTTTTCAATAGTAAGATGATTTAGGGAATAGGCCTATTATAAATAAATTAAGCATAATTCCACATATAAACAATATTTATTTAAAAATTATAACCAGACACCTTTATCTGATTGTTATCGACTTAAGCTTCTGTACTGATATTTATGGGTTGGAATTTTACCATCACCGAAAGATATCGTTGTTGAGATTGGTGTTTTCTATTTTACAGTTAAGAATAATTAACGATCGTGGACTCAATGTTGTTTATGTATTGAAATTGGGTGTTTTAGGTTATGTACTTAGTTAATCTATTAGTTTATAAATTTAACTTTAAACGCTTCAAATAAATATAAAATGGTAGCTAACACGAGCGCCAATTGCGCGCCACTTAGGTAAAAAAAAAGATAACATTTTCCTTAATATAGACTTTATCTGAACTACATTAGTAACAAAACAAAACAGTAAAGAAATTATCTTTACATAAAAATTCCAAGGTCACGATGATAAAAATTATTTTATATTAAGTGGTTGCTCATGAATTTTCTTTTTTTCCGTAAGATGTTTATGAGATTGTTATCCACCCGGGGCATGGGGGGAGGGGGGCGGGGCTAGATGGAGTACTTTTGTTAAAGAGAACGGGAGCAGAATGGTTGGGGGTAAATGATGTTTGTTGGGGCGATGGTGAGTATACTATTGGTAGAGTAGGAATGAGATGTGGTAGTTTAGACGGGGTGTGGTGAAGTTTTTGGGGTTGTTAAGTAGCTTTGGTTGAGGGTTGGGGGATGGGATGGGCTAAGTCTCTGGGTACGAGGGTGTTTTAGGGGGAGCTGCATGTCTTAGTCCTCCAAGGAATCTTGTTTGAGGATCTCCGCAAAGACACAGGTTATATGTTCCCAATAGATGGCGGTAGAGAGGAATTTTCTAGGGTCTGGGGGGTGGCTGGAGGCATTATCGGGTGTAGTGAGTGCGTGGGCAGGTTGGGGTGATGATGGAGGAGGGAAGAGGATGTGTCCGGCGTCTGTGGCTTTCTAGTCCTTCTTTCCTTTCTTACTTCCTCCTCCATTGGAATGAGTCATGGGGACTGCAGCGATGGAGAGTAAGAGGCAGCCAGCCAAGGGTGCTTCCTCAGTGGTTTTAAAATTACTCTTTCTTTGTAAGCTATTTCTATTTACTCTAATAATTATTGTTACTATTAATATTCCCTCAATTCACCTTTAAAATGTTTGTTAATTCTATATTTATACAGGCGACTCTCTACAAGATCCTAGTGAAGTACACAAATTACATAAAATAAACAGTAAACACATACACTGATTATATCTACTATATCTCTGTTGATACAGAGGAAACAATACATTACATAAACTATATATACAATTATATGGGAGGTTCTTCCTCCTAAGACTCTTCAAATAAACACGAATATTTTAATTATTTTAGTCCAAACTTTTGGCACCACTACTAGCGCTGGGTCTTGGAATCTGTGTTGGGTGGTTCACCCGGGAAGGGTGTACTTGTTCAGTCACCAGCAGATGGAACGTAACAATATAAACTAAAATTCTATTAATTTAATGACAACTGAAGATGAGTCCCCAAGATCGAATCGTTCCGGAGATGCGTCTGGGGATCGGCAGTGACGCTGCTGAACTACTCAATTCACTCACCAAACACTTTGGGCAGAGTTACATTTTAAATGGAAATGGTTAATATTGGTTAATTTAGTTTCTTTCAAAGATACAACTCAAAGTTGTTTAATTTCTTTCTAGGTTGAATCTGAGACTATCAAACCTACCACAAAGTGATAGAGGAAAAGGTGAAGTCCAGCACGTTATTGGTAATGAACTAACTGGATAATACGAGATGATCCACTCTACACTCAACTGAAATGATTAAAAATGATAATCACCGTGATTATATATATATATTTAGATTTTTATTGTTTGTGAAACTTTCAACATACTCATTACAGGTACTATATATATATATATATATATAGATATATATATTACCTGTAATGAGCATGTTGAAAGTTTCACAAACAATAAAAATCTAAAATACCATTTCATGATTCATATTGGACAAAAACCACATAGATGTGAAAAGTGTGGTAAATATTTTACTAGCGAGTAAAGGTTAAATACACACAGCTTGATTCACAGATGTCTTGAACCATACAAATGTGAAGAGTGTGGTAAATGTTTTACTACAACTTACAAGGTCAAGTTTTATTACTTTTCAAATACATACACTCATTACACTCTATTGGGACCCAAATCCCAAAGTTTGTTGTAAATGTTTAATTGCCAAGTCACCCTTTAAAAAAATCAGAAGGGTGATTCACAGTGAACTTAAACCATTCAAATGTGAAGTGTGTGGTGAAATTCTTTGAAACCATTAAAAATGTAATTTACATCCTAAGATTCACAGCGAGTAGAAACCATACAAATGTTCCAAGTTAGTGGGGTTTTACTTTTAAGGCAAATTTAAATTGCCACCAAGTGAATTACAGTAATATAGTAAAGAAAATGCGATATAATTATTGTAAGAATTGTGATACATCTATGAGTCTTTGTGAGGACTGTTTATATTTCAAATGAATATCGAACCAGAAAGAAACCTGTACCGGTATAGTAGTATTTGTATTAAACATAAAACATATAGATGATTTAAACATGATGCCCTGACGGGCTAATAATGGTGTGTAATCTTTGGGGTGTGGGCGGGAAAGTGATTTAAAAAAAACACTCAACAGCACATAAAGAGTCGATGGGGACCTTAACATATACCTAGTACTAGTGGGGAAGAGGGCGAGAAACCATAGAGGGAAAAATATATAAAACCAGAGAAAAATGAGAGGAAAATAAGGTTGGGCTGACCTCGTTCAAGTGAGCCACCGGGGTCGGTCCGAGTAAATAATAGTACACTACCAGGGCTACGATGACATTTCTATACGTAACCCTGGCGTGCAAAAGAAAATAAACTTTTCCCAGAGGGCGGCGTCTGCCCCTCTGGTGCAGAAAAGATTAAAAGGGGTGTAAATAAAAACTATTGGTGTGCTCGAGGTTAATCGTACTGCCCACTACTCGTGGGCAGACGTATATATGTGGATGGGGCAGTGGACCAAGTACAGAGCAATGAAAAAAAACATATAACGAGAAAGGGAAACATTAGGCGGATGGGTAGTATCGATTAAAAGGGAGGAGACACGGTACCACCATACCCCGGTTCGAGGACAGTTTAGGGTAGAAGTATGGTGTGGTAGTCCAGTCGCGCGGAACTTCGGGATTGGTTGGGAAGAACAATAGTACTTCACTAGGATTACGCAGATATATTCATAAGTAATCCTAGTGGGGAAAAAAAAATAAAGTTTTGCCAGAGGGCCATTTTGGCCCGTCTGGTACTGTAACATATTTGGGGGGAACATATAAAAATTTATGGTGAGGAAATTGAGCGGGGATTGTTGCCCACACCTCGTGGGCAGAATATTGAATATTTATGAAATACTATTATTCGGGTTGGTGCTATGGATGGAACATATGAATAGACAGGCTATAGGAGGAGACAGGTAACATAGGCTGTATCCGAATAGTCTAGTTATGCGGCGTCACGTTGGCTCATGGCGTTGATAGCTGTATTGGCAATCACGTGACCAAGTGTAGATCTGTCCGAATAGTCGCGGACTAGACCGATGCATTCTTCTCGAGGTCTTGGTAACCATGGATATGGAAAGCTACGAGCCATGCGGTTTTCTCGCGGCGTTGGTGCGGTGTTTGACCGGCAATTTTTTTAGTATTATCGTTTCGTCTGCTAGAGCATCGACTTACACAAATATTTTGTTTTCATTGGAGCTAATAGATGGCTTTTACATAGTTTCTAAGTTATTCGGTAGGTAGCAGCACAGCGGGCCCAAGTTTGTTGCAGTTCAAATAGTTTGATGCAGTCTTCACTATGAAAACCGCGAGAAGTGTAAAATTATGAAGACTGCATCAAGTCAAGTGCACTTGATTATTCGGATACAGCCATAATGAAGATACAGTTTACAATAATGAGGGACTAGACAGGGATACTATTACCCCGGCCCCCTTTACTCATTTATGTTTGTTTGTAAGAGTTATATTTTGTTTACACATCTAATTTGTTACATGAAAGACAGGAGGCACATAGATTGTCAGTAAACACCAGCCCCAAAGGGCTCACGAAGACTAACAATACACAGAACAAATACTTAAACCTATATGAAATATATATTGCATCAGCGGGCTGATTACTTCCCTTCTTTAGGTTAAGGGTGGGAAAATGTTACAAAAACCCGCCCTGTCCCATATAATGGGTCGAATTTTACCTTAATAATATACATAGTACAAAGAAATAGGAGGAAGAATATAAAAGGAAACAGTGGAAGGAAGGAACTGAAATAGATTATTTAAAAAGAAAATAGATTTTAGGGTATCCCGATCGGGCGAGCCACCGGGGTCGGTCGGAGTAGATAAAAGTTCTACACCAGGGCTACGGTGGCATTCCCACACGTAACCCAGGAATTTACTCATTTAATTTCGACAGATCCAAGCAGATTCAAATAATATTAAAGTTGTGGAGCCTTAGATTTGTTGTAGAAAAATGGTCTTTGAAGGTAATTTACTAGATAATTCTAGCAGAACCAGCGTTCACACTTCTATAGATTAAGAAAATGTAAATTGTATATAAATTGCTGCTAATTCTCTCAATTTTCTTGGCAATAATTTGTATACAGTTATCAGTATCATTCCATTACTCTTAACCTTTGCTTATCTCTTATCCATGCGCTCTAGGATCTATTTTTGAACTAGCACCTACCTACTATTAAATACTTACCTAGTTTCTTTTTCTTTTCTTATGTTGGCTAACAACGACTGATTTATTGTGAATGTGGAGCTTTTCAGCCTGCTGTCAGTTGCTTACCGACCGGTTATAAACCAAATAAATAAGGCATGCACAAAAATGAAGAGACTAATTTTAATGTAATGTTCACTTCAAAGCTTGACCATAGTCTCGCTCCTTATTGGCTGTGGGCTGGCCTTCGCATATTATTTACCGTTTGGCCACAATCCGGCTATATACACCCTGATGAATTTTTTCAGTCAGTTGAGGTTATTGCTGGTAAGATTCCTTTATCCACATCTTGGCACACACCAGCCTTATTCAATAATAATGATAAAATAGCCTAGTAACCTCTTTATTAGAGCGAAATTATTCTTCATACCTACCATTCTCGGCCTTATCTTCCTTAAAAGGGTGACCTGGTGGTCTAGGGGTAAGGTGTCAGACTTCTATGCTGGCGGCCGGGGTTCAATCCCAGGTCCCGGCAAAGATTTATCTGATTACCAAACCCTTCCTTCACCTCTGACAAGACATCTTGTGAATGTGGGGAATGCCAGGCCTCCACCGTGGTTCGGATTCCACGTTAAACTGTAGGTCCTCCATTTCATCTCACAATCACCCTACCATTACACATTAGCGTAAGTGCGTATAACCCGAACGGGTAGTAAGACGNTGCTGGCGGCCGGGGTTCAATCCTCGGTCCCGGCACAGATTTATCTGATTACCAAACCCTTCCTTCACCTCTGACAAGACATCTTGTGAATGTGGGGAATGCCAGGCCTCCACCGTGGTTCGGATTCCACGTTAAACTGTAGGTCCTTCATTTCATCTCACAATCACCCTACCATTACACATTAGCGTAAGTGCGTATAACCCGAACGGGTAGTAAGACGCGGTGCTAATAATAATAATAATAATAATAATAATAATAATTCCTTAAAAGTGTTAAAATATTAACATTTATTAAAAGTGTTGAAAATGTATTAATCTTCGTACCATTAGATTATATGTAAACATTGTACCATATCAATTAAAAAGAGCAAAAAAAGGGACAAGGAAAGCTTACTATAACTAATTCTATTTGCTTCTACACAGTCTGTATCCTTAGGCCTAATTATGTGACTTTACCAAGAAACAAGATATCCACAGTCTTTGTCCAATAAAACTCCTTTAAATAATAATATAATATAATAATATTTATTACCGTGTCTTACTACCCGTTCGGGTTTATACGCTTTAAGTACTAATTACGCTAATGGATTAGGAATTGGGAAGGTTGAATTAGAGGAAGTGAACCCGCATTTGTGTGGAGGGACAGTGGAAAACCATTTAGGAAAAACCACCCCCAGTTCACCCGATCGAGATTCGAACCTCGATCTCGCTGTCTTCAGCAGTCGAGCTCAACACGACAAGCGCCGCGTTAGCCAACTACGCCACCGAGGCGGGTAACTCCTTTAAAGAAAATTGTCTACAACAAGGAGCATGCGCCATGTAGTCAACTGATCAATAAAATAAACTATACCGTAAAATATTGGTTTGTTTTTTTCCAGCAAAACAAAACTCACTAAAATCGCAAGAGAAACCTGGAAAAATAGGCCTAATTTTTTTTATTTTTTTTAGCATTGCTTTCCTACTACCTTACACCTATGTACTAATTACACTAATGTGCTAAGGCTCAAGAAGGTTCAATTTAGAGGAAGTGTACCTGCATTTGCATGCAGGAAAAGTGGGAAATTATTTAGGGAAAACCAGTCTCAGTACACAAGACTGGGATCAAACCGCGATCTCCATGCATCTGCTGTTTAGTTTATTGCAAGAATAGCTCCTTAGACCATGCGGCTACTGAAGCAGGTGAAACACAAATTATACGAACACACTTTTGTGTTGACTTATAATCTTTTGCGATATATGTCATATTTTCCTTTGTGTTAAACATTATGGTGGAAGTACAAGGGATGCAAGTTAAGGACATTGTTTTTGCATTTTTTTTTTGATCAAAACTTATTTTTCGGCAAAATATAATATTGCTCCAGTAGAAAAAAATAAAAGTTTTAATTTTCTTCACATGGTGATATCAACACTTCCTGAATATCTGTCATGAGCATATCAGGGAAGATGATGATCAAGTTTGAAATCAAGAGGAAGAGTGGTCATTAAATTCCAGGACAACTTTGACAGATATTATTATCATTATTATTAGCACCGCGTCTTACTCCCCGTTCGGGTTATACTCACTTACGCTAATGTGTAATGGTAGGGTGATTGTGAGATGAAATGAAGGACCTACAGTTTAACGTGGAATCCGAACCAAGGTGGAGGTCTGGCATTCCTCACATTTACAAGATGTCTTGTCAGAGGTGAAGGAAGGGTTTGGTAATCAGATAAATCTGTGCCGGGACCGAGGATTGAACCCCGGCCGCCAGCATATAAGTCTGACACCCTACCCCTAGACCGCCAGGTCACCGACTTGACAGATATTCAACAACCGTTTGGTAGTAAAATAGTAAATGGAAAGAAGAAACTAAATATTAACATCAATTTATAGTTTTCATGGATGTTTCCTATGCAAGTCGGAACTTCCCATTGCTTAGCTAAAAACATCTATTTTACTATGTAGGCCCTAGTAGATTCATCAGTTTGAGAATAGTACCTAGTAGGGGAGTCTAGAAGGGATGTTTGAGATAAATCACTGTTTCCAAAGTTCTTTAAATTATTTTCTTGTTTAGTTGTGCAACACTTAAATTATATTCCTAATTTTGATCCAAGTTAATCCAATTATAATTTTATTTCACTTCATAGGAGATGTGTTTGACATTGAAGTGGCGCGACCGTGGGAGTTCAATACAACATTTCCGCTTCGAAGCATTGCACTGCCTTACCTCACAGCAGGAATACCCTTGATTCTCATCAAAATATTGTCACCGTTCTTATTGCTTTGGTTCAATTGGAACTTGAAGACCTCCTATGTTCTCCTGATCACCCCAAGACTTGTTACGTGCATGCTTTCTTTCGTGTCTGACTACTGTCTCTATAAGATTTGCAAGGTCTATGGTCAGAACTACAGGTGAGTTTCAAAACTTTAATTGATATCTTATTAACGATTTTGAGTAGAATAGGGCCTAATTAAATTAAACATTTATACACATATTTATCCAGCAACCTGCAAAACAAGATAACACCTTTTCCTATATATTTTCCAGTTTTTTTCTTTCTAATCTTGTTTATCTGGTACAGCCATTTGTTAAAATATGACACGCACTGAATTGACAAATTTTGTTGTTTATGGAAACTTAAATTATATTTTGGAACTAAAAGAGCTAGCGGCTTAAGACAAAAACCATTTTAATGCTCTTAAAGTGATGTAGGCTTACATGTAATTTTTATTTATTATTTGAACTATGTAATTATAAATTTTGACTAACCGATGCCTTAATGGCTGAAATTAGAACTAAAATTTAGCGTCGGCTTTATTTACAAAAGCACTTTTTAAGCCTTTTAAAAGGAATGAAAGAGATGAATCAAAATCTTAAAATTTTCACAATATTTTACCCTACTTTCACAGTTTAAGTCTGTGAAATTTCAGGACATAGAACCTTTTCTCTTGTATTTTATTACTGTAAGTCCTAAACATAGCCGCCCATTCAAATTCATGAATATTCAAGCATAGATGGTTAAACTGTAAAAATATCAAACTTGCTGGAAATAAAGTATTGTCTGATAAGTAAGTACTTGTGGTAAGAATTTGGAGTTTTAAACTTCTGAGGTTTTATTGCTCCATGAAGTGATTAGTAAGTCTCAAAAGTCATATATGTTAACTGTGGCTTACCCCTAAAATTGACAGCATTTACTGGAAGTAGTAATTGTACAGCTGTGATATTTTACTTAAGAGTTTGTCATTGATCTGGCGACTCTTTCCTGCAGTTGTGGTAAGCTCCAAAAATGTAGGTTTTCTCATTTCCTTGATAGGGAAACCCACGCTGTCTCAGTAGATTTCTGAAAAGATATTCTTGGACTCGGAGAATTGGAAAAATTCACACACAGGTCTACATTTTCACAACATATATTTTCAAGTACAACAAGCCACCACTGTTTTCATGATTAGAGGCTATGCAGCCACCACATTTAAAGTCACAATAGTTGAAACCAGATTGTGTAGTTGCCACTAGGAGATCTGTATATTCAAAAGGCGCAGATGTTTGGTAACATTTTAATGGAGGTTCAAAATCTACATTTTAACACTTCCCCATTTGTTTTTTCTTCCTTCATTGAAATAAAAATGTAGGATATTTATTAAGTTTATTTTTTGTTCTTAAATTGACTAACATCTCCATCTCTGAAATATAAATCTTTCTTAACTCATGATGGAAGAATTTCTTCTAACTCAGCAATTGCCATCACTTGTCTGATCTTTGCCTGTATGCTGGGTGGTATTTCTTATCCTCTGCTCATGGCTCAAGATTGCGTGTGATGGATTAAGAGGTATTACAAAAAGCGAAGCCACAAAAGCAAACCTGCAAAGACTATATAAAAATTGGATCCTAAGCACAAAGGATTTTTATGATTTTATTATGGAAAACATCAAATAAATATATTGTATTTTTATTTCATTGGAGGAAGTCGAAACAAATTAAATGTCGAAACGTAGATTAGAGAAATGAAAACCTTTGCCTGAAACCAAAGAAAAGATTGTTATCTTTCAATAAAGCTGTAGTAATATGTTACAGAACATATGCTTCTTTTGAATATTAAGATCTCCCAGTAGCAACAACACAATCTGGTTTCAACTTTTCTAACGTAAAGATGTATATAATAATATTTAGCACTGCGTCTTACTACCCGTTCGGGTTATACGCTTTAAGTACTAATTACTCTAATGGATTAGGAATTTTGGAAGGTTGAATTAGAGGAAGTGAACCCACATGTGCGTGGAAAACCATTTAGGAAAAACCACCCCCCAGTTCACCCGACCGAGATTCGAACCTCGATCTCCCCGTCCTCAGCAGTCGAGCTTCAACATGACAAGCGTGTCAGCAAACTACGCCACCGAGGCGAGTGTAAAGATGTAGGGAACACAAATTAAGGCCAGTGTTTTTGCAGTTTTTACAACAAAACTTTTTTTTTTCCAACTAAATCAAATATTTCTCCAGTAGAAACATAGAATTTAGTTTTATTCCTATGGTGATATCAACAGTTGTTGAATATCTATTGTGAGCATAGTGGCATTAGATTTGTTTGAGGTATTTAATGCGCCCTTCCTGAACAGACTAATTATATCAGCACATGAGAATTTCTATTAGCAATAATGAAAGGGCCTACCCAATTTTCTGGGAAAGGTATTTTCATATACCTTCCAAAGTTTTTTCTTTACATTCCACAATCAACATAGGATCAACGGCTTTACTTCCCCTTTGAAGGAAGTTGTGCTACAGATGTCTATGGCTCAAGAAAAATTCATCGACACTTGCTGGGTCGAACCCATGAGCATCTGGTCCTGAGGCGAGCACTTTACTCCAAGACCGAGGTCGACAGAAGAGAAAAAGTTGTCATTAAGCTACAGGATACCCTCAGCAGATATTCAAGAGGATTTTATTAGCGTCGCATCTTACTACTCGTCCAGGTTGTACGCTTATATAGCTTACTAATTATGCTGATGCTTTTAGGGATTAGGAAGCTATTTTTTTAAATAAATGTACCTTCATTTCCATGAAGGGTGGAAGACCATTTTGTAAAAAACCACCTTCAGTACACCGGACCAAAATTTGAACCTTGATCTCCCCTTTACTGGTAGTCCAGCTACGTGAGAGTACCACCTTGGACAATGCGGCCACCAAAGTGAGTCAAGAACTTTCGAGATCACCATGTGGAGAAAATTAAACTCTTAATGTTCCTACTAGAGAAATATTTGATTTATTTTGACCAAAAAAATGTGTTTATGTAAAAACTGCAAAAATACTGCGTTGACTCACGTTCTTTACAGTCTCAGATTAAATGGTGTGACCACATAACCTTCATTTATGATAAACATTGGGGGTTTGCTGTGGTTGAAAATATCATTTGTGAAAATGAAGACTTGTGTGCTAAGTTCTTTGACCCTCCAAGTCTAATAACATATTTCCAGAAGTCGACTGAAGCATCATGGGTTATTGGTTAAGGGTCAAGAGAAAGCTCACACCCATAGAACTACCTCGCCAGATCACTGACAAACTCTGCAATGAGACTTCACAATTATGCAATGAATATTCGGAGAAAACTATGTCAATTTTATCGGCAGGTAATCTGCAATCAACTTAGAAGACTTTGTGGCCTCATTAATAATCACTCTACAGCTATCAAATCTGAAGTCTAAAATTCCAAAATTTTCCCACAAGTAGTTGTCTTACAATTTATTATTCTGTTCAGATGTCATATGTTCTCCAGTTTCCCCACCTGAGATATTAAGGCTTGAGCTACGGTGACCTGGCGGTCTAGGGGTAAGGTGTCAGACTTCTGTGCTGGGGGTCCGGGGTTCAATCCTCGGTACCGGCACAGATTTATCTGATCACCAAACCCTTCCTTCACCTCTGACAAGACATCTTGAGAATGTGAGGAATGCCAGGTCTCCACTGTGGTTCGGATCCCACGTTAAACTGTAGGTCCTCCATTTCATCTCGCAATCATCCTACCATTACACATTAGCGTAAGTGCGTATAACCCGAACGGGTAGTAAGACGCGATAATAATAATAATAATAATAATTAAGGCTTGAATATTCATACATATGAGTGAACGACTATGTTTAGGACTTAAAGAATATAAGGGGCAAAGTTTTAAGTATTGAGGTTTCACAGACACACCACACTATGTAACGTGTCCGTAATCTATTATGATGTGTACTGTGTCCCTATGGAAAATAAATTATATGTACTGTAAATAAATATGATTTTTTTATAATACATGTGCAAATGGTAAAATAGTTATTTTGGTAGGCTAGTTACTTAAATAATTAGTGTAATCAGAAAGAAGGCCCATTATGATAAATTTGGTATCATAATATTTCTATAGATTTTTATTATTTCTTGAGGAATTCTTTTATTAAGTTTATCCTTCAAATTTTGACAGCTTTATTGTGTGCACATATGCGAATAAACACAACCATAACCTATATCTTCTCAAAATTATTTAAACATATGAATCATAGGAGGAACATTCTATTTTCAAATAGTTGGAAAGCAAATTTTTGCCACTGTTGCAGATCAACCTGAAAAAATTATCACTTTACCTCTGAAATGCAAGAGATTTTCAAAAAACACTTTTTTTCCTGGACACCTGATTAATTTTAATGTTTTACCTAGCTGATGTTGATCTGATTACAGGACACGTCTAATCACGTTTGCTACCTCTTATGTTGTGCTTGTGTATGGGACTAGAACATTTTCCAACACAATTGAAATGACATTCACGTCACTACTTCTTTACTTTGTGGCGGATTGCATGGCGCATTCGGATCAGGTGAGAGTAAGATAATGTTGCCCAATTAGTGTAAGTATACAACATTAGTTGAATTTGATCTTTTTAATGAAACATGTAATTTTAAGACATGCTAGGCTCTTGTTTTTGGTTCTTAAAACAATTACTACCTGTCCTGGCGCTTTAGAGTAAAGGTAGCTGCATTTGATGAAGAAGGGAAAGTAGGAAACCACTTAGGGACGACTATCCTCAGTCCCGTCGGTTGGTATTCCAACACTAACCTCTGTTACCGGCAGCCCAGACTAGCCGAGTCTAACATTTCATCTATGGACCCACTTATACACGTATGATATTTATTGAAAATAAGAATTATAATATTGCTGAAAAACTTCTCCGTAAACATTAGTTCAAATTTCCTTGCGTACCCACACTACTTCCAAGTCTCGACTCATCATAGCCAAGTTGTCACTTACTTCAGGTATAAATTAATCCACACACACACTACTTCCAAGTCTCGACTCATCATAGCCAAGTTGTCACTTACTTCAGGTATAAATTAATCCACACACACACTACTTCCAAGTCTCGACTCATCATAGCCAAGTTGTCACTTACTTCAGGTATAAATTAATCCATGGTTACCAATGTGTAATATTTTGGGATTACTTTTATTCACTTTTGAGTACTAGCTATTAACATTCATAATGGATTTTGAAATGTGAATTAGCTTATAGGACTTTTTCAAACTAGCAAATTTATTAAGCCTATAAATTTATTAAATTTCAATCGTGCCTTTTTTATTCTTTGTTTATCTTCTATATGGTTTTTATTATGATTATTTTCGTTTTTCAGAATGCAAAGTGTTTCTGATGTATTAAGTAAAACTATACATTGAAAGAGAAACATAACATAAGGTTGTATTATTTACCCTCTTCCCTTTTTTTAAAAACCTAATGAAAATCAAATGAATATGTTTTTTTATTAGGTAATCCAACAAGAAGAATTTTTAAGTGATAAGTACAAGGAAGCAGACACGCCAGTGGAAAGAGTCAAGCTATACAAGATCCGCTCCGCGCTACCCTCACATTCTCTCAGTCGCTGCTTTGCTCTGGCATCCATCACAGTTTTAGGAACTTTCAATAGACCAACATTTATTGCATTTGCATTTCCTCCCATTTTCTTCTGGCTACAACGTGGTCTTGGTTCAAAGATCATCGGTCTACATGATTTCCATTTGAGGATGTTATTGTTTATCCTATCAGGTAAAGACTGGCACTTTGGAAACATGTCTGCACATAATAATAATAATAATAATAATGTCTTTATTTGGGCGAAGTAAAGGCTAGCGCCTTTTCTAAATTTTTTCTTAAAGATGGTATGAATATAAAACATTTTCCAGCATTTTTTTTTAATATTAATATTTAAAATAGTATTGAAAGAATTGAAATAACTTTTAAATTATTTCTCTATTTCAAAATTGATCTTCCTTAAGTAATTCAACTAATATTTGATTAATACGGCATACACTGGAGGACAGATATATCCCTTTATCCAATTATAACAAAGTCTACAGTTGGTTTTATCAATACCACGTCTACTGTTAACATTAAAAACTATTAGGACTACTTTAAAATACCTACATACTCTATGGCACTAAGAACTCGAAAGTTCATTTGTGCACTTATAAAAATATACCACCGATTCTTATCTTGAGCTAGTTCTATCCAGTCCACTTCATTACACCCTATCTCTATCTTGAGCTAGTTCTATCCAGTCCTCTTTATTACACCCTATCTCTATCTTGAGCTAGTTCTATCCAGTCCACCTCATTACACTCTATTCCTATTTTGAGCTAGTTCTATCCAGTCCACCTCATTACACCCTATCCCTATCTTGAGCTAGTTCTATCCAGTCCAACTCATTACACCCTATACCTATCTTGAGCTAGTTCTATCCAGTCCACCTCATTACACCCTATCCCTATCTTGAGCTAGTTCTATCCAGTCCACCTCATTACACCATATCTCTTTCAGGTCCATTATAATGTTAACTTCCCATCTGCATCTAGGTCTTCCCATTGGGTTTGCCATTCAGTACCCTGAACATAACTTTAGATTTTCCCATTCATGCCACTTGAGCTGCTTAACATAATCTATGAGACTTGATTACCCTAACAATGACTTGTGATGAGTACAGGTTATGTAACTTATCATTATTTAACCTCCTCCACTCCCTAGTAGCTTCATCACTTTTTGGATCAAATATCTTCCAAAGCAGCTTGTTTTCGAACATCCTTAAGATATTTGTTTTACATGTTTTATGGTAAGGGACCACTTTTCAAACCCATGGAGGGCAACTGGTAAAATTGTTGTTTTCAAATGCAACCAAAAATACTAAATTAACTTACACATTGAAATCACACTATGAGCTGTGTAAAGGAATACTTGCTTAAATCAACAATGTACTTTGAAAGAAATGGATTATGAATTCACACAACTGAAGAATTGAGAAATTAGGGTAAATTTATATTATAGATCTAATTGATAAGTCTATCTTGACTGTTTATCCTTTACATATTTCAAATAATCAATTAAAAGTTAAATGCACTTTAAAAAAACACATTTTGGCATAAAATGAAACATTTCATTATTACATTATCTTTCTTTAAAATAAATATATTTGTTCTATTACCTAATTGTTTATTAAATGAATAATTATGTTTAAGTTAATTGCAAGGAATGTGGTGATGCTTTTTTTATTTATGTTTTAAGAAAATGTTTTGTTCTTATATTTTAAAATAACTCTAAAAAGTGGTGGTTGTGTTTTTATTTTGTATTACTATTATCAAATTCTACACAGCCTATATGGTTTTCTATGTTATTTGTTACTTAACAATCCAATGTTTTTGTATTTTGTGTCTTCAAACACAGGATAGATTGTTACCTACCATTTTTTTATACAAGGCCTAAACTAGATTACACTTTATTGATATAATTAAATTAGATTTAACTTTTGGCTTTTGGCAGGAATACTCAGTGATGTAACAGACTCACTTTTAATCACATTTTACAACCAAATTCAAGAAAAGTTATTTAGTTTAAATTTGAGCCACCATTTTCCAATTTGGCAGCCATAGCCAGGGGTGTCCCGCTGGGGGGATTAAGAGGGGTGTCAATACCACCAATGTTGCTAAAACGCTTGAACGTTGGGAATTTTATTGTGAGTTCAGATCTTGAGTTGGGAAAATATATAATTATTATTCTGTACCACAGTACTTTCGACTATGAAATTTTGTTACCACTGATTTGTATAGATAAGTTATAAATCTACCAACTGTTGATCCTTATTCTTCAAATGTTCCCAACTCTGTAACTTATCGAACATTGAATGGAGTCAACTTCTACAGTAGATTGTATAGAAATCTTAGTTAATCACATAGGTTAGTAGAGTTGTTGTCACTGCCTACTAGTTTTAAGACTACTACTACTTGCCTACTAGACACTAGTAACCTTAAAAATGTTAGGTAATGTTTTAATTTGATCACTTGATAAAACGTGGACCTCCTATAAGCCAAAACTTGTTAGTTTTTCCACACACAATGATAATGAATGTTAAAACAAATAACACTTGTTAATTGAATAATTCACTATTAATAACCTTAAAAAGACATTTGACTAAAACCTTGATTCAAGGCCCAATTATTATCTCCCAGTATTTTACAATTTGCGCAGGGAGAACCTCCTGACCCCTTCTGTACCCTAAGATCCCTGTTGTTCTCAAAGTTGCCTTTGTCACCTGGGTATTTTTTTTTAATTTCAAAAGGCCTGGAGTTGATAAAATACATTTCTTGCGACACCCCTAGCACAATTTTTTTTTTTAGTACGTTAGATGGTTGACCAAAATCAAGTCCCTTACTTGTATGAGTATTTCTACCTAATGAATTTTCATAAATTGGCAGTTAATTTAAGATAATTTATCCGTATCCGTGTTTGGTTTTTTCCAACCTCATTTCGCAACAATTTTGTACATTTCCCCTTCTTATCTCAGCCCGTAATTTTTTAAACAACCCCCATGTTGAACATTCTATAAAAAGTTGATTTTGCTAGACTCTTTGTTACAAATATCTCTGGGGAAAACTTTGAGTTAAATGTTATATTTTAGACCATTCTTAATATGCCAAACACAAATATCATGGTTGCATCAATTGGTTTGAAATAAAGTCCAATTCAATATAAAGTAAATAAACTCAGTTTGAATCCAATTTCTATCAATTTTTAATATCAGCTAACTGCCAGCTCAGAATTTACCACTACATTCACCTTTATCCTGTGTTTCCAAGCTCTGCGCTTTCATGAAAAAGAATACAAAATAACTATATTGATAATAAATGTTTAACAAGCATACAAGCTATATTAAATTATAGGTCTACATTAGAAAGCTTGTTTCAATATAACTTAGTATGTTGCTATGTTGCAAGTTTTCATCTCTTGTTTTGAATTCATCTATTTTTCAATAATAACTACAGTAAATTAATATACATTTGGCTAAGATAGTTGTGTGTGCATGTGTGCCTGCTTGCATGCACATATGTCACCAAAATAGTTGAGTTTCTTTTAAATAAATATGCACGCACACACTATTAAATTTAATTATTGTAAAACATTTTAGTTATATGTATATTATAAATGTAAATCAAAACTATTCATTGGTTCACATGCATGAAATGTACGCATTAAAATAAGATAGTTTTTGTTCTTCCTAAATGATCTTTGGTTATATAATAATCACTTACAGGTGTGCCAACAGCAGTTTTCCTCATCATGATTGATTCATTTTACTATGGATACCTCACCATGGGCGAAATTGCAATGATGAAGCTAGGACCAGACAACTTAGTTGTAACTCCAGTAAACTTTATCAAATATAATATGAACAGCAGCAACCTTGCCCATCATGGTTTGCATCCTCGCTATGTGCACTTTCTCGTCAATATACCTCTACTGTACAATGTACTGGGAGTGGTAGGCATTATTGCCTTCCTCAGGATCATATACAGGTAACAAATAGTTTAAATAGATGTATGTGTGTCTATAGCTTAGCAACTAATGCTAGTTCCGATTTACAGTAAATTACAAACACCTTTGTGTGATTTTTGTAGTAAACAAATTTCCAGAATATCAACATTATATTAGATTGTTGGTTGCACTCGCTGAATGTATGTTTCCAGAAGTGATAAATGGTGATACATTAAAGTAATTTTCCCTGTAGTAAAATTCGTAAATGGAATGAAAGTATATATATGTTGGAGCTAACTTATGTTGAGTAGATTTCTTTTGCCATTCAAGTTTTTTAGTTCATTTACAAATCCTTAACCTTTCAAGCGGGACTATCTTCATTGACTGAAACCCTTTCTGAGAGTTACTTATATCTTTAATCGCAATATTTTAAGCGTAATTTAACACAAAACATTGGAATTTATAAACTAACAAAAGGAAGAATCTGAAAAATATTAGACATACAATAAATAATATTCTACTACAAGAAAAATAACAAACCTATTTAGTTGTTTTTGTAGTAGAGGTCCAACTCCTTTCATTTTCTAACCTTTTCTTCAACTAATCTTTATCAGAAAATCCCTCAAATCTCACATTGAACACTTCACCACTATCTGATTCATTCGCACCAGTATTGTTATAGTCATCCAAAATATTATAAACATCATTGTTATTCAAAACACCCTGTGCTTCATCCACTATTATGAAACAGCTGACATGTCACAGAATTTAAATATGGTCATGAAGTGCCAGAATTAGCTGGATACAGACTCGCAAAGACTACTTGACTTCCATCTACCAATCAGGGCTCGAACTTAATGTAGAAACTAATAATGGCTTCACAAATTATTGGACGATTGATGATGTCACACATGCTGTGGTATACTTCACAAGCGGCCAACTAATGATGTTGTACACGCTAGAGAGATTACTGAAGATGGACAGAATGTTAAATATCTATATATTGTTTCATTTGACAAATTTAAACATAGTTACACTTAAAAAAAATTCATTTTCAGAAGATTTTTTTGTTTTTCTATATTTTTTTCATGATAAATCATTTATCACCTCATTTGTTTCACTCATTTTAGAAAATCACATTTTATAGAGTCATTATTAGTATCAAATATGTTAATTTCAAAATATATACTAATAAAAAAAATTAATTCGAAATAATTATTTAGTAAACTGACACATAGATGTACACATGGATAAGTAGGTACTTAGGTATATTTTCAAGTAAATTTTATTTGATTGCAGGGGCATATGTAAGCGATGGAGTGATCTACCACGAGTCCAGAGTATCATTGGTTTGATGACCTTATCTTTCCTAATTCCCATAGGATTGCTCTCCTTATTCCCCCATCAGGAAGCAAGGTTTCTTATCCCCGTGACGGTGCCACTCGTGTTTCTCTATGCTCAACACATCCGTCACATCCCCAGCGCAGAATGTCGACAGGAACAGGGCAAAACTCACTTTTTTTTTGTGAAGGGATCCCAAGGTAGTTTCTTACTATCACTCTGGTATTTTTTTAATATCCTTATGTTTGGATTCTTTGGGTTTCTACACCAAGGAGGAGTATATAATTTAGCTA
This sequence comes from Timema douglasi, assembly GCA_901482245.1. Taxonomy (NCBI): domain Eukaryota; kingdom Metazoa; phylum Arthropoda; class Insecta; order Phasmatodea; family Timematidae; genus Timema; species Timema douglasi. The sequence goes on along the minus strand of CABEEJ010003460.1, from coordinate 56,904 downwards.
ATCATTTCTCAGAAGAACTTACAATAAAGCCAAGGTTGACCACTATACATCTTGTTACTAGTCATATTTACTCCATGCCCTTATTTTTGCTACAGTTGAGAAATTCCAAACGTCCATTATTCAGCAAGCAAACTGGTCAGAGATATCGTCTTGCTCAGAGTTTCTATTCCTATGAAATGGGATCCGACAGTTTGGAAACTGTCCATCATAAATTAGTATCAATCCTGAAATCGTGTGAAGAAATTCAAACTGAAAAAAAACTGGATTACAGATTGTTTGTGGCTGTGCCGGCAAGTTTGTTGGAGAAATTCGACAAAACCGTGCTCACTTTTAACAGTTCCTTTTCATATTCTGTTAGTAAAGTGTTTTATCCTCATGTATCAACAGAGGCTTTACCTACTCTTTCTTTTGAGAATGAGTGTCAATTAGAGAATATGAACCTTCGGTTTTGTAAAGCTAAGCAAATTTACTTAGCTCCTTTACAGTATTTTTCAAAACTTGCCCATCAATTTGGCCTTGCTTTGCTAGAAATGCACAAACTCGCTCTTTAATGCAAACATTTATTTTTTTCCTATCTTTAATTTTTTACATCTACTCAGATTTTTTTTTTTCTTTAGTTTGAGTATTTAACTATGGCCAAAGTTGAACTCGCTCATACCATCATTTACTTGAACATAGAATCAGATACTATTTTACAAATTTAACTTTTTAAATATAAAAAGGTGCTATATTCATATAACACACTAAACATTTTGGTGTGTTTAATATTGTTGAAGTAAGTCCAACATAAGTATGTTACAAGCATGGTCACACTCTCCAACTCTTTGGTTGCAGTGAATAGTCTTACTCAAATAGACATATAATTGAATTGTTACTGAATTTATTTTTTGAGGGAAAGAAAAAGTGAGAGAAAGGGAGGGAAAAGGGAATGGGGAGTAAGAAAGGAGGGGGTGAGAAAAATAGAAAGACAGAATAAGTAATAGGTATTCATGTTCTGTAACAAATAAATACACAGCCTCTTGGTTGAAATTGTTGCGCTCTCTCAAACAAGCTAAGTCTTTTTAACACGGGGGTCATTAAGTATACTCAAAATTGACGTCATCAAGTGGAATCTTGCTTAACTACTCACTTTCACTTGATTTGGTGGCCACATTGTCCAAGGCACCTCTCTAGCTATATTATTATTATCTTCATCATCATCATTATTATTAACATAGTTAGTTAATACATAATGTTTACATCCCAAACAGGTAGAAAAATAGGGTGCTAAAAAACTCACTTTAAGTGGCTTTGTTACAGAAAAAAAAACATGAATATGCATATTCCAGAGTGAACCAGCAAGATTTTTATAGTTTCCTCAACCTAACCCCCTAAATTAGATATGGTTATAACAACACAGTATAAAGGAAACATAAAATACATTCACACTTTTTCAAAGCATTTACTTGTATATCCAATTTTGCCATCTATATTTAAAAGTTTTCCTATAAAAATTATATATATTTATTAGAAGTTCTTGGTTTTAACCAGCTCTATCAATAACGTTATTGTTTGACTTTTCAATTAGATGTTTTTGAAACTTTTAAAAAAATATACCAGTCACCTTAGATTGCTTAATTCCCCTTGAGTTTATTCACCATAGTATATTTAATTAATTTAATGCAAGATTTAACTCAAACCTGGAGTCTGACACCATATCTCAGTCGGTAGCATGTCTCCTTACTGAAATAAGGGTCCCGGGTTCAATTCCTGGCAAGGCAGAAAATTTATCATTGATGAAAATATGGGTTTACCCTTTCACATTGGTAAATTAACAGCTGAGGACTGGATGTTATGCTTGGCTTAGTCTTAAGTTAGATTATAAGGCACATGAAACTACGACAGGTCTAGCAAGCTGGTAGTGGAAAATATATGGCTTGAATAAAAAACCAATTCAGACCATAGGGTGGAAACATTAATGGAAGTAAAGTAAATTTAACTCAAACCTGGTGTCTCAACAAAGAGTGTTTTTCAGTACTGCTATTAGGAATTCATCATGCTCCTATTTTCTGGCTATGCTAGTCCTGCACTGCATACCTATAATCATTTGCAATAAATTAATACTTAGAAAATCTGTATTTGTCAACTATTCGATAATATTGCGTTTTGAAACATTCTTCCAAATGCCCTTACCTATCAAGGTTTGCTGTTTGAGAAAAGCCAGCTATCTTTCCCCAAGGTTGAAAGGTCCTAACGTTCTTGTCCAATGTATACTTAGTGCTATTCATCCCCCCTCTCCCAAACCCCAAACATAGGTCAATGAACTGAGGTTTTTGCAAGCAAGGGTCTTCATTCTTGAAAAGCATGCCACCATGTGTACCAAACATTGAAAAAAGATTCACATTCACAATCATTATTTAATTTAACATAATTAAAGTAAAATTATATCAAATAAAAATATATTTTGTTATAAATAGACACTGGTATTTGAAACAAATGATAAAATACAACCTGCTTGGATGAAGCTGATACTATCTATCTATACCTTGTCATTTCAGAACCATTTACAAACATGTATATGGCAACACATTCTCCACCCATTCTCCACCCATAGAGTGTTAGCACCGAGTGAATTATTTTTACTTTCATAAATTAGTGCTCGTTGTTCTCTGATGTGTGGTATGTTGTTCTTGAAATTCGGTTGCGTTTTTTAGTTTTATAATTATTTTTTTTATCTTAGGTTGACATTAGGTTTATGTGATTTAATATCATAGTTTATAAAAATTGTTTGATTAAATTTTTATATTGCAATATGAATGAAGAATTGTTAAACTGCCCAGTGAAAAATGTATAAAAACACTAATATAGCAGTAGAGCTTTTAGTGATAAACTTTTGATTTTTAATAAAGGTAGGCCATGTCCTTCACTGCCATTACTCATAACAGGACATGAATTAAAGTGTGAATATAATATATACACTTTACTATTTCAAGTTATGTCAAAACAAAGGAACTGGCAGGCAGTTCCAAATGTAATTGGTTATTTTGTTGTCCCTGTTTTCTTTTTATAACGAGTGTACCGTGGTCAAAGAAGGTTTTTGGGACCTTGAATGTTTTAACAGAATATATCATAAAACATGAACAAACAAATAACCATATTAGGGCTCACCTACAGCAAGTCTTTTGGTTTAACGTGTATTGATTTACAGTTGAACGAACAGTTGAATATTAATGTATTCCAACAGTGAAAATGTTCGTAAAACAGACTTATGCTAAAGAGACTCATTGATGCCACTTGCTCTTTAGCTAAACAATGGCTACCATTTTGTGGCCATGATAAATTGGAAGATTTTTTAAACAAAGGAAATTAAAGGGAACTTTTAAATTATGTTAGTGAATATGTCCCTTTACTCACAGAACTTTGGGAATGAGTTTGTGAGGATCATGTTAGCTGGCATAAAGAGAAACAGGATTAGTAATGAATTTATCTGGGAAATAATAGAGTTACAGAGAGTACATGAGGTAGAGGAAGCAAGACTGAGATGATATGAGCATGAAATGAGGATGGAAAAAGGTAGGATGCCGAATAAAATATTGGAAATAAAGTATGCAGGAAAAGGACTGCAAGGGAGACCAAGAAAGAGATAGAAGGAGCAGATAACAGAAATTGTTCAAGAGAGAGGAGAAGGGTGGAAGAATTTAAAGGAGGAAGAATGATGGAAGTCTAGTACGGATACTAAACTGACCCGGCCACAGGCTGGAAACAGAAACAGCTGATGAGGATTCACAGATCAGTTCGGCTTTATTTCAAGGAACATCCCCTCCAATACAAAAATATGTGATACAATATATTAGTGTATTGAATTTTGTGATCCTTGAAGAAGTGTTTGATAAATAGTTGGTGATAATCCTATTGGATGAAATCACGAATGTCAGCAATAAATCACAACTATAATCAGTTGTGTGCTATGTATATAATAGTGTTAATGTGCAAGATACCTTTCTGCACTTTAATGATGTAAGTAAAGACATATCAACTGCAGCTTTGCGTTATCATGTCCTGCGATTTGTTAAAACTTTTTATTTTGTGGAAAAGTTATTTGCTCAAAACTATGATAGTGCATCTGTGATGTCAGGAAATATTGGTGGATTGTAAATAAATTGCGTGAACACTATCCACAAGTATTATTTGTCCATCATTACAGTCATGTTCTTAACTTGGTGTTGCAGCAATCGTTGTCGCATTTTTTTCCAAACTATCTATGGTCTAGCTGCTTTTTTTTGTTTGTTTAAAGTTGCCAAAACAAAATGAAGCGGTGACAAAGTATGTTAATAAAAAATTGCCAAACGTAATCCCTACTTGTTGTAATTTTCCATCACAACTTGTCAACACCATGCATATGTTTAAATCATGTGTTTTAATTTATTGTTTTAAACATAGAAAATCCAAGAGACTGGGACATTGCCATAATTATTCAATAACAAGGATTTTTGTTATTTTAAATAGTTTTAAACAAGTTTCTTACTCTAAATTTCCTATGCTATATTTTTTTACATTGATATACATGCTGGTTGTAAAATAATTCCCTATTTTAAATTGCTAGTAACGCTACTATTTATCGATCGGTTTTTGTGTATGTTAAACCTTAAAGGGTGAGAATTGAATAACAGTCGTCAGCAGGCGAACATGGCATAACAACGCTTGACAATGCGTGAGCGAGCTCAGATGGCCTCCTGTTACAAAGTATGGCAATCAGTGGCACAAATTCCGCGATGGTGGTGGAGCATTCATGGACCTCGTACTTTGTTGGATCTCAAGTCCATCAAGAACTGCCATGGAAATTTGATGAGTATGAGATCAGTAGCAGATGTTGGCAGAAGTGGCCGTCCATCAACATCGAGGTTGGAGGGAAATGTGCAAGTGGTGCGGAATGTGTTCAGCAGATGTCCCAACAAATCAACATGACAGGCTGCTAGTGAAAGTGGTCTATCCCTTCACACAATCTTAACAGTTCTGAAGAAAGACTTAAGTTTTCGCCCTTGGAAGCCACAGTACTGTCAGGAACTATCCGTATAAGACTGTGCTCATCTGATTGAGTATGTTGAGATCATACTTGGTTGCTACAATGACTGGGCTCAGTTGTTTGACAACATCATTTGGAACGATGAAGCGATATTTCATGTGGGGGTTTTGTGAACCGCCATAATTGTCATTACCAGGTGAAAAAGGGTCCCGGAGTTACTGCTGAAAAGATGTAACATCACCCTAATGTCACGGTTTGGTGTAGCATGACATCCACACAGCTTGTGGTCCCATTCCTTATTCGGGACACAATGAATGCAGAGCTGTACCTGAACATGCTGCAAAACGATGTTTGGCATATTGTGTCAGATTGGGACAACCTCAGTGACCTCATCTATGCAAGATGGTGCACCGCCACATTTTGCACTCACTGTCTGTGCTTGGCTCGACAATCAATTTCCAGGACGTTGGCTGGGTTGACATGGTCTACATGAGTGGCCTGCATGGAGCCCTGAGCTCACGCCTTGTGGGTTTTTTTTAGTGGGGGTGGGCAAAGGAGGAGTTTTATTGCACCAAGCCTCAAACTCGAGATCAACTGGAGGAGCGGATTCTACAGGTTCTGACTAACATCCCAGATCAGTCTATGCTAAAAGCAGTCATAGTCATTCTCAAACGTTTGCAGAGACTTGTGGGAAATGCTGGTACCTATGTTGAATTTTAATATAGCAGGCATTTCTCACATTGTAAGCTCCAAAACAAATTTGGTTTTATAAAAATCGATCAATAAATAGTCAAGTTATTAGCAATTTAACCTAAGGAGTTACTTTACAACCACCCTGTATATATATATATATATATATATATATATATATAAAGTTGAAAGTAGATCTGTCCGGAATAAGAAAATCCACTTCTAGATTAGCTGGAAAACTGAAATTTGGCAGGAAAGTAGAGGGATTGCCCCATATAATCAGAAAAATCTGAAAAATGGAAATTGTAAAATGGGGCTAAATGAATCGGGGGAGGGGCTATAGTTAGAAAAAAAAAACCTTTTTTAGATGAGGTATGAAATTAAAATTTGGCAGGAAGTTAAAGGGACCAATCCAAATAATCATAATAATAAAATTCCTAAAATCTTAAATTTTTTGGTGGGACTTCAAGAAATAAAGGAGAGGGGGGGCATATAAGAAAAAATATGGTGTGAAGTGTAAAATTAAAATTTGCCAGTAAAATGGAAGGACCCCTGTGATTATATAGAAATATATTGAAGGATAAGCTAGTGCCTATATGGGAACGACTTTATAATTAAAATAAACCATTTATGCTGACATAGATTAGTCAACTGTGATGTTCTTAGGAAAACCATACTCATTTATTCAATATGTCTATAGTGGTCTATTATTAGTGAACTGTGAGGTTCTTAGGAAAACCATACTCATTTATCCAATATGTCTCTATGGTGGTCTATTATTAGTGAACTGTGAGGTTCTTAGGAAAACCATACTCATTTATCCAATATCTCTCTATAGTGGTCTATTATTAGTGAACTGTGAGGTTCTTAGGAAAACCGTACTCATTTATTCAATATGTCTCTATGGTGGTCTATTATTTCATTTACACTCTTTGGTAAACCGTTATGCTCTTCTTCTTTTTTTACAACATGTTTCTATAACAATGTATATTACTTTGTTTCACCTATCTTATGATCGTGCTTAGGCGAATATTGTGTTTGTTTGTGCACTCAGTTTGGGTTTTAGGTTAGATTCTTTTTCAAAATATAATTTATTTTAATTAATTGATTGCAATAATTGCCTTGGAATTAACATAGCTAGCTCAAGATTGTACAAGGAAGACCTTTAAAAAGTTTGGTCGCTGGATGTTGAACGTCCTAATTTGCTATAGTTTTGATGCAGCTTACCCGTCAATTAAAATCTGTGAAAATAAATGTAAGTACATTATACTTTTATCCCCCTTAAATATACTTTAGTTTGAACCCCATCAAAAGTTCTATAGGTTTGATACTTCTTTATCAGTTTTCTAGATTTTACACTCCTTAAATGTTATTTTACTCCTTAAATCAGGCATGTCAAGCTCATTTTGTACTGAGGGCCACATAATAAATGTTGCATTATCTTGAGGGTCACATTTAGAAATAGGTAGAATAAGACATTTTTTTAGGATTATTTTAAATACACACTCTTGATTACGAAAGTCATGATTGTGGCAACGACAAAATATCACTCGGTGGTAACATGGTAGTCGAGTATGCTGCCATTAGCAGACACAGGGTTGGATTTCATAAACTTTGCTCTCGTGTTTTTATAAACAATATTTGCTACAGAGCCACTACTTGGGGCTGCAGCTTTATCTGTATAGGGAGATAGGGCCATCTCCACAAAGGGATGCAGAGTTCTCATTAAAATAACATCCCATAGGTGGGATTTCTCAATAGTTTATCCAAACTGTAAACGCCTCTTAATGAAGTGCCACACAGGCAGGGCAACGACTGTGGAAAGTTATCTTCCAAAATTACAGTGAAAAATATTTATTTTATTTTTATTATTTTCAAGTCTTAGAGGGTAAATCATAGAGCTATAGCTGGCGAACCTGGATGATTCCTCGATAGCTTAGTGGTTAGAGTATTGGCACACAAAGCCAAAGGTCCCGGGTTTGATTCACGTGTCCGGGTATCAATTTAAAGAATATCACCAAGATTATCCGACTTCTTGCTTGCTTGCTTGCCAATTGCCACCCAAAAACCTACTGAACTAGTGGAACTTTTTTTTGTCTATTCGTCTAGTTATTTTAATTTTCTATTTAATGTTTTTAATCAAATATTCAGCCATTAGTTACTCAAAATTTTAGATATTCGCACATCCTTAGTAAAAATACCACAATCCAAAAAGCTGAGAGAAATTAAAAGAATTATTTACTTAGAAAATATTAAACACCATAAGTGTACCAAGTTTAGTTGAGATCTGTTTTAGTTAAGAATTACCAGAAAAAAACACATTCTCTACTAAAAATACACAAACTTTTCCTTAAATTTAGACACTTTTAAAAAATTTTATTACCATATTTCTACATAAAGTTATACCAACTTTAACAAGCTGGTTTTACAAAGTTATGTTAATGTTCAACATACCCAGAATTATTCATGTTTTTTTAAAATTCAGGACATTTTCAGGCCGCAAAATGATCAACATTGGAAAGGTCAAAATCAAACTTGAAAGGGTCCTGGTAGGGACTTATATTTATTTGGAGTTTGATTTAGATTGATTTATTAATTCAAAATTATTAGGGGCACACACATATATAATGCTTTCACTCGGCATAACACCAACACAGAAATCACATTAGTAATTTATATAGTGCACCTGTCACAACACTTTCTCATTTTAGATGTACTTAAAACAATTTTGAAATAAATTCATTAGATCTATTTTCACTCTCCTCAACAGATAAAGTTAAACATAAATTTACCTACAAAAAAAAAGAAATTTTTATTTAATAATAAGTCTACAATTAAATAAAATATAAAATTTATCAACTATTCAACTACTCTATAAATATTTATAATGACTATTAAAATATATTAGCTCTCAATGAGTATGAAGGCTTATTATGCAACTCAATGTAAAAATGTATTATTTTATTAAATTAATAAATTTGTGAAATTCATTATTATATATGTTTTAAATTAATTTCCTCAATTGTGTGCATTGAAAGCTTATTATTATTAAAACACTATTGACACTGGATTTGTATAAGCCAATTTTATAGGAAGAACCTTATCTGACAACTAGAAAGGTTAATAAATTCACTCTCACATTCAGTCAAGTCTGTTATCTGTATTTATCACTTGATTATTTATCATTACAGTACCTATATTAAACACTAATAATATAGTAAAATAATATCATTGTTGAACACAAAAAAAAGTAATTTGTAATTTTTAAAAGATTCATCCTATAAAAATTGTAGCATATATTTGGTTTTGTTCCTTTCAAATGCATTGGCGTAACAGATTAAACTTACCCCCCCCCCCTCCCCCACAAGATTTATTTTCGGGTCCCCTTTTCCAAGTCATCTAACACCTTAATAAATGTTATAAGAAATAATTAATAGTCCTAAATAATTGCTAATTTGGTATTAATCACACCTTGTAGTGACTGTTTTAAACTTGGTTTTGTGTTAGGAACGTCATCAGTCAGTCAGCTTGACTGAATGAAGATAAAATAAATTTTGCGCCATTTAAAACCAAACAAAATAATTGAAATAATGTTATAGCTTAGCTATAATTTACAATACTGTACACTGTATGATAAACATATTCAACTGTCTAAATTGTCAATAATCAGGACATAAGTTATTTTATTACAGTTATTTCTACCAAATTTATAGTAATTCAAAGTTCCCTTTCCTAGGCCCCCCTTTATACCATTGACCCGCCCCCCCCTCTCTTGCCTCCTTGCCACATTGCAGGCCCTGGAATCCTGGGTGTTATGCCACTGTTCAAATATCTGAAAAAATTTGTTTGGTTTAGGGGATTGAGATGGAGAAAAGGTTTGCTACTACCTTAAATCTTTTCGTATGACTGCAACTCTTGCAAACATACACTCCAGCCTTTTGGACAAACATATTTTTTATGGTATAATAGCAACCAAATGTTTATTCTAAAATGTTGAACTACATTTTAAAATTAATACATAGATGATCAATTGAATTATTTTATAGTATTTGTATGCTTCAAAGACATACCCTAATGCAGTTGAGACTTTTGTTTTTGTCTTAGAGTGAGGAAACATGAATCATCATTAAATTATATAAATTTGAAAGCTAATAATTAGTGCATATTTGCAATAAAAACAAAATCAAAACTAAAATGTTGATTAAATTTTGTGGTACTTTTTAATTAGATTTACTTGGGATTATGAAAGGGTTAATTGTGATAATTGTGGGATTTACTTAGGTTTAATTGATTTTGCAGCTGAATTATTCTCCGCTCTTGCATTGCATTTGAAAGAATTACATATATTTAAAGGTACTTCCAAAATTAACTTTTGGATTCAATGTTTCAAGTTTATCAAACGCAACTAAAGACTCAAATAAATTCAAAAATCCTATCGCAGAAAGGAGGATGGACTTACATTACAAAATATAAATAACAGGTAAGTTTATATTTTATCCTTATTTGTTGTTTTCAATTTTGTGCCCTCCCATTATAAATAAGTCACAAGCCATCAGAAGGACATGGAGTATAAAATTGTTTGCACTCTTGATGACGACGACCCATTTGGCTTCGACAATGTTCAACAGAAATAAAGTGTTGAAAATTACGATTATGGTGAGTGACTTTGTCATTTTAGCGCGAACCTTTTTGAGCGCCCGTTGGCTTTCCATGACAATGCGGATGAGGTGTTTTGGAAGTGTGATTGCAATGGCAGCTCCCAAAACACTAACTATCATGGTGCATCACCTTCTGTCATGAGGGTCTTTATACCCACTACCAGATAAAGGAGGAGACAGGGTGGGGTGCATGCTGATTGGACATGGCCTCTTGAGGGGTGGTAGGACGTCACCTTTTTTAAATACTCATTTTAATACTTTAGGACCTTGGCAACATTTATGGAATGGTCGGTTGGAGAGATGAGCACACGGAACGTTTTTATCGGAATATTTTGGGTATGGTAGAAGAAGTCCATGAGACAATAATGGTTGCATACGTCCGAGGCTACACCTTGAAGTTGTGTGGCGTTGTAAGACCATTGGGAAAACTTTTTTTGAGTATAAATGCCAAATGTGACTTTATACTTGGAGAAAATCCATAACTGGTAAAGTACTCTCCCGCGCTATTCCTGTCGATAAAGATGGATATCTAATACGTCCCCAGCTTGGTGTGTGCATCAGTGTCCACGAAGATGCCGGCAGGGCACGTTACTGTGGGTTCACGTGTTCGCCGAAAAACTAGCACAGAACAGAAACATGGTCACATGACGCTGTAACAATACGGAATAAATGCGCCGCGCTTTGGGCGTCAATTGTAATAATACGGAATAAATGCGCCCCACGTTGGGCGCCAATTGTAACTATACGGAATAAATGCGCCACGCTTTGGGCGTCAATAATAAAAACTATGTGATCAATCGCCCCACTTCGGGCGTCGATTGATACACAACGGATTAATTCCCAGATAAAAGATGATGTGATGACTTTAGGTTGTCTTAAGCTCCGTGATCGAGCGCCTATCATCACTGTACGGAAAAGATACCGTTCAATCAGCTGTCTATAGCCCCGTGTTCGAGCACTAATTAAATCGGTATTAATATTATTAAAGAAAGAGAAATGTTGTTGGCTGTTATTTCACACACGGTTTATTTATATTACACCAGTAAATTATTTGCACATATTTCAGTTAAATGTTTGTTATCACTGCACACTTGTGATATTGAAGTGACTTATATTATAATGTGTTGGACTGTGAGCGAGGTCCCGGAGATCGTCCTTCCCATCGTCGTCGTCGTCAATTGCTATTGCTATACTGCTTATACTGTGTATACTGTGAATAAACATACGCACTATGGTCTATATATGACATACACCTTGCATTTTCTCCCTTGGTCAACAAAGTAAAAACTAACCAATAGACAGAGTCCTGGCGACACATTTTGTGAGAGCTAGCTTCTTATTGGTATAAAGAAATGTCGTGTTCTGCCAAATACTGTGAACCTCCTCCCTTTTAACAGGAAGCAACGCAGTAGATATTTTAACAAGAAAGAAGGTATAAAAAAATATATTTTAGGGTGAAGTCCCTTTCACCTCATTCTGAGAAACGCGTGTTTGTTCATGGATGAATCTTAAAAGGATACTCTACCTATATTACTTTAAAGAAAAATTACCTTCATCCATGACTTTTTACATAATTTAGATTAATCCAAATCAATACATTACAACGCACTCTAAGCGAATCACAAAATTTCTGCATAATCGTCCCGAGCTATTCTGCTGAAGTTCAACTATTCTCTACTTTGTCCGCTCTGCTTAAGATGTTAGACACAAGAGAACCAATCAAATCTCAGAACCAACCATCTCAAATTAATGTGCATGCACATTTGTCAATGCATGCGCTCTACAGCCAGAAGCTAGCAAACAATTTTGTTGGCCATTTTGAGGAGATTTGGAATAACTCGTTAATGTAAAGCATGTTAATTATTGTATAGGATTGTGCCATGACACAGCATTATAGCCTAATTTGTAAACAACCATAGAGACCATGATTTAAAATATATGTTTATCTACTTTAAAAGCGTAGCAATGCATTATGGGTCAACCTAAAGTGTGTGAATTACTGCACAGATTTTGCTTTCGGTTTTTCAGACATGCACCCCCTGTCTTGCATATTGACAATTGATGTAGATGTGTATTTGCTGAGAAACAACTTCATTTCCACCCCTTAGATCAGGGATGGCGAATCTATGGCACACCGACAGGAGAAAAAAAGCGTTAAAAAAACTTTTCTCGACATGGTTTAATTTTTTGAAGTCGATAATATTTTGATAGCCAGTCTTAGAAAGTCTTGGATCGTATTTAAATGCATCTTTTGTAGTGTTGAGTCTATGAACTGAACATAAAATATCTTGCCTAGTCAAAATAAAACATGTTTCAAACTAATATGTAAAAGATTGTGTAAGCTATTGATTTTAACATAAATATCAACTTAATGTAATTTTTCACCAAAGGTGCTACATTCTATGTTTTTACCTTAAGTTTTGAAATTAAAAGGGTCTTAGACACTCACTTAATTCCACTTCATAATACTTAACAAGTTTTGATTTTTAAATACTCACACTAGACAAGTTGAAATACTGCAATGCCTTAAGTGGCCCACTGATCGGAAAAGTCTCTCCAGCCCTGCTCTGGGTGTTAACTCTTTCTGCATTCTTTGAGGCACACAATATAATGAATTTGAGCATGCTGTAATCCACATCACCACTATCCCAGGTAATACCGTGAAGCTTTTCAACGATATAGCTGGATTGTTTTTTGGCTTCGGAGAAATTCGCTGTATGTTAAGGGAAACGTCGTCTATGACCTATCACGTCATTGCCTTTTTAAAATAGGGGCCTTTCTCACAAAGGTTTTTCAGAATATAATCAATTGATATTTTTATTTTCATAAAAAAAACATTTTCCAAAAGCCAAGTGCATATGTAGGTAGGTGGATAGATAGCCACACCTGTTCTTGTATTCGTCCACAGAAAACAATTGTTAATTTCTACCTGGGGCTTGTTTACGGTTGGGGAAGGTTCTTTCCTTTTATTTATCCAGCTTAGTCTGGTGAGTTGATGGAAGAATATAAAATGACCTTTAAGATACTCGATCTGTTGTTCCAAAAGCTCAATATGTTGAGCACTATACACCCCTGCTATCCTATTGGTTAGCCAGTATAGCAAGGGGAGTTGATGACAAGGGTGGGAGAATTGATCTGTTGGTCCAAAAGTTTGAACTGTTAGTAACTGTGACCGGAATGACATTCTATGCAAAGGTATACACAGGGCTATATTAAAGGGGGTTGAGGGGGTCTCCACAGGCCCTGGGTCCCCCGCTTGAAGAGGCCCCTAAAATACCACACACATTTTTTATTGCAATTATTTTATTTAAAATATTTGAAATTATAATTATTCAAAAGAACAACAAGAATATTAGTACATTATCCCTTTCATTAAAACGAGCCTAATCAAACTTGGCCTCACGCCCAAAGTTGAACCGAAACCAGGATATATTTATCTTTTAAGGGGTTAGAAAAGCGTAAATGAGTGCTTAGCAGCAATCACAAAATACTTCAAATTTGTGAGAAGTTACAAGTGTCATATTTTGGTCTTTTCTCGTTTTACCATTCAGGCTTAAAGCACAAAGAAGTGTATATAGCTTTGAGTGACAGCAAATTTATCTAAGAAGAGGTAATTCTGAATAATGAGAACCGCCCCAGTGGTACAAACCGTCTAAGCTAAATACGAATAAATTAATTTAAAAGTGATATTACTAAAAGTTGAAAATGTTAATATGGTTGTTGACTGGTCAGTTTACAATGGAAGGAGGGAGTAGAGGTAATACAACTTGTAGATCCATCTTTTAAATTTAGAAAAAGGTCTTGAGGCCCCATATTTTGCAATGGGCCCCCGAATTCCTCGATCTGGCCCTGGGTATACACCCAAACGTGGCAGGAATGTATTGGCATGTTTGGTAACAAATCGGACAGCTCTACATTTATCCACGTCATTGCCGACGCAACTGACAAGGGTACATGGCATCTGACAAGGTGGTGATGCATAGGTAAAGAATTATGTACAGCCCTTGAAATTGTAAATTAGATTGCAATTTCAACTACCAGACGCTTCTATTTTTCATAAATCAAAATTTTTCACCAAAATAAACTTAAACTCAGATTTTTAAAAGCATAAATACAGTAATTTCCAGAAAGATGGACTTAGTAACTAAGATGTATAACTATATTCTGTAAGATTAGATTATAGAGTATGGTAAAATAATGTTATATATTTTGGTATATGTTTCAAGATAGGACAGATGTTGCTATTTTACTGACATAACATGGTAAAACTTAGCTATAAAATCACATTTAGTTACTAATTAGATTGTTAGCAAGAAAGATCATAGTATTTGAAATGGCATTGTATGGAGTTTGATAAAAAAAAACCTCTAGGAATGGCCAAAATTATTATATTGCACCCCCCGCCGATTTTAAAAATATTTTGTATTAAATATGTCATTGTTACAAAGTACAGTCCAATGTATTAGATAGGAAGTAATTAAAACAATCCCAATATATATGTAGCTTCATGTGATCTACAATTGTTATACTTTTCACAGTTAATATTAATGTATATAAAATAATATTCATAATAAAATAAATTTAAATCAATGTTGACAAAAAAAAGTGTATTTTCTAAAAGTTAGTTCCTTTCATAATAATCCTATTTATATGGTTGAATTGAAACTAGTGTTTTAATCTGTAGACGCATTGAAAGCGAAACGTAAGAAATTATTATTTCATCAACGCGGCTAAAGACCGAAAATATTTTAGAGTCATTTCAAACACCGACCGTGAAAGCCTTCAAAACAGTTAATTTGATATTTTATTGTTTGAGAATTTGTACAAGGTAATAAAACAAAATAAACTAGTATTAGAGTATTTTTCATTGTATTTTTGTGTACAAAATAATTATTGATAAAAAATATATACATATAAATTAAAGTATTCGGCTTGTAATAAATTAAGCTCCCAATAAAAATGTATCATTGGACTATGCCATGAAGCCGTAGGTCACTGGTAGAAATGAGTGCGTTGACGATATGTCTGTAACAAAACAGAATGCTGCTTGCTACCATTGTGGTTGGTTACAGCCCAAACTTGTCTTTGCTGATCCACAAACAGTTGAGAAACTGATGGAAGGAGCTCAGCACTCTGAAGTATTATAGTGTGTGACTCTGCCGCTAGAGGTATCTGTGTATCCCATCTCACCGCCACATTGTCTCGAGGCAAGAAGTAGTGGAGCCCACCTTTGTAGTCTGTGGTCAGCCCTACAGATAAACCTAGTTTCCGGCCCAGATATTGTACATCCAGGATCGCCTCCTGTCATTGGAGAGAAAAATTAATTGGATTTTTGTTTTGATTTTATTTTACCCTGATAACCTCTCGTAGCTCAAGGACATTGCATGTTAACATTTATAGATCCACAAAGACACTAAATCTTCCTGCCCTGGATATAAGGCCAACAAAGCTATTTTAGTGTCAAAACTGGTACCTACTTTCTTTTAAGCTTTATTTTTCAAGCTAAGGAAATATGACAAATATGACTATTAAATTTTAACTTTATTGTAATAACAATAATTTTATAATAAAAATAATCTAAGTACAAAATTGTATCGCAGGCTTAAGGAAACCTAAATTTCAGTGGCCCAATGGCTTCGCTTTTGAAGTTAGAATGAAATTGTTGTGATTGTAAAAAAAAATACTTAAAACTGTCCTTGAATATCATATATCTAATAAATTTATTTTTGGTGGTAAAGAGGGTTATTAGTGTACTACCATTTTTGAACCAACTCTTAATATTGGCCCCCAACTTGCAAACCAATTTAATTATCAAGCAAACACAACACTGGTAATAGGGAATCTCCAATTTCATGAATATTTTATAGCTAGGCTGGAGATTGAGGCTGGGCCCTTAACTCAGCTACTTAGCATACAAATGTATTACTGGTTGAGCTTAGGTGACAGATTGTAATAAATTGATCAGTTATAAAAAAAACTGTAATTACAAAATATTTTTGTTTAAGATATGCCGTAATTAAATCTCCCTGAAATGTCCCAAAGGTTGTCAAAAAGTATTCAGTACAATGTAATTTAAACTTTAGTTTTATTTTTCTACTTCTTATCTCTGATCGAGGTTAAAATTTTGTTTGAGTGTTTCATAAATGGCTTTCCACTCCCACCCCATGGAAATGCGGGTAGACTTTCTCTAAATTTGAACTTCCTAAAAGATTACCATGATTAGGATAAAAGCGTGTAGCTAAAATGGGCAGGGAGACGTGGAGCGCAAATAAACACAAACTGTTCAAAATTATTTTTGTGTATTAAATATTTCTTAGTGTATTTTAAATAACAGTGATTTCATACATGCATTGGTGGATATGTGGGCTAAGGCATCAAGCTTGTCTGGTTTGGACTTCCGGTGACGGGTAGGTCAAAGTTAGCATACCGGCTGGTTCTATGGAAGTTGTTTATTCAGAAGTATTTTCCCACTCTACCTATCCACAAAATTAGGTGCATTTCCTCTCAAGTTCTTTCTTTCTCATTCCTACTCCATTTTTGTAATTAAATGCAGATATCCCAGAAGGGTAACAAGACATTGTGAAAAATAAAAGATGTTTTCGTGTCACCTGTTAAGATAAAGTCAATTGAAAGCTAATATCTTATAAATATAAAGAAAATAAGTAAAATGGAACGTTTAGATATTTTTTTATAGCTTATTATTTTAAAAATAGGGATGATTTCAATGTTGTTTTATTTTTTATTTAGCACCGCTTCTTACCACCCATCCGGGCTTTACTCTTATGTACTTATCACACTATTGGGTTAGGTATGAGAAAGGAAAATCTAGAGGAGGTGTACTCACATTTGCATAAAGCGAGAAAGTGGAAAACCACCTTCAGTACCCCGATCTCTCCATCATTGGCAGTCTAGTTTATTGCGAGAGTAGCGCCTTAGACCATGCAACCACAAAGTTAGTCGTTTTATAAGCAATTTTACATTTAAAAAAGTGTTTTACCAGTTATTTGTAATAAAAATAATTGTGAGCTCTATACCTGGCCAACATTTGGAGCAAGATTGGCTCGCAAGTGGGTGAGGTCAACGCTGAACAACAATTCACTTTTCCTTGAAGTCAAATAGAGTGTAGGATCTTTTCTAGACAGGGCTAGATCGAAACTACTGACTTCTGTGCTGACAATCTCAGGTGGGTTTCCATCTGTTAGTATTCCATTCTATAACAAGTGCACGAACAAATACAATGGTTACACAAGTTTATAAATAGTCTTAAAATATAGGAATAACAAATGTGATTAGGGTTAGGGGAGACTTTTAAACCTTGGATCACTATTTAAAAAAATCTAAGAAATATTTGTTTTTTTAATTGAATCAAACAATCACACCTTAATTTACATTGTAGTTTAAAAACTCCACTTCGTACCATAACCGTTCAGCTACCTTAACTGAACCTGGAGATTATATTGGTTGGCTTCTCCATTCACACCAAATACTTCTGATTCACGTATGACTTTTCTACTTGATCCAATTTGTTTGTAAAATTTCATCTGAATTTCAAACCCATAAAGATCATTTGAAATTATTTTTGCAATATAATGTTCAGGTGCTCCGTTTTTCTTCGTAAATCTTACCAACACACATTCTCCATTTTCAAAAGTTGTTCTCTCAAACTCAAGTTCCTCCTGTGACTCATATATTTTTTTATTAATAGTTCCAATAGTTCAGCCTCAACCTCATAATTATCATCATCATCGTCATATTTTTCTATATTCCAATTTATGTCTTCACAATCAGATCCGCTTTCAAAATTTATCGGTTTAACATCCTTACGTTCAGTACACCTAGTTTTTTGTTGAGTTGGTGGTACTTTAGGCATACATTTTATATAAAAAAAATCTTTTTCGGGAGTATTGGTTGCTATTTTACTCCTACCTGGTTTTTTTCCCGTTTTATTACTCTTCTTTCTGCCTGCGGCCTTGGTAAAAGGTTGAATTAGCTCTGGAGTAACCATTACGTTGCTTACATTTGGATTTACACAGGTGTAAAGGGGTAGACCTACCTACCAATGTTGATGGTCCCATTTTAGTTTGTTCGATATTATCAACCTGATTGAAACACTGAACAGTAGGATTGTCAGTCTCAATAAATTCTGTTGGAACTGCAGTGTTGATCTCATCTATAGGATTATGAAACTCCCTAGATGCCATTGGAGCTGGGCGGTCGGTGACGTATGATCCTAGAAAGTCATCAACTGTAAAAAAACGCCTCTATCAAAGGGAAATATACCAGCCTTCTTAAAGGCGCTTACTATGTTGCTAATCCTAAATGCTCGGGATTATTCAAAAGCCATGAATCAACACTTTGGTTGTAGAAAGCTTTGAGAGAGGAGTACGTAGAAATATACAGTGGATGAATCTTGTGCTATGTATGAAAGGGAGCTAGCTTGATATGCCCGTTCCACAGTTTCCACTGAAAGGTGAGACTCATGATTGTCAATTATTAAAATAACTAGTTCTTCTTTTAATTGTTTGACGTTTCTTGCAAAGTGGTTCAGGAATCTTAGATGAAGAAAATCATTAGAGCAGCTAGATGGCTTAGCACCACAAATGGTTCCGACATGAAATCTTTGAAATTCACCCTCGGGAAAATAATCGTGTGTGGAATATTGTTCCCAATTGCATTTATACAAGCAGCACTCAGCGTTACACCGCCGATTTGTTTCACGCCCTTTGGCGCAACAATTTTGCATGAATTTTGAACTTTAGTTAGGTCAGTTTCGTCCTGGTTCCAAATTATTTCTGGAGGAAAAGGGCCTAAGCGTTTATGGGGCGTCTTGAAGGTTGTCGAAAAACATCCTAACATTCACTCTAGTAAAACTCGTTGCGCGTGATGGACTAGTTTTTCCCGGCTTCCTAACTGACAAAAAGCCTTAGCATGCCTTTTCATGGAGAGATGCATCCATTCTTCCCCAGCAATTTGTTCCTCATCCTATTTTGGAGGGTGTTTTCTTTTTATTTGAAACAGCAAATGTATAAACTAAGGTACGAATCCCTTTCTTTGTAAGCCCATATCGCATTTTTGCAACAGTATGAATATACTTTATTAAACTTTGTTCTTCATTATCACTGACTCACTCACTTTCGGGAAAAAGTCGTTCATACAATTCCTACTTATTTTTTATTATGGAATCACCTCCTGGTGGGTCTGAGACCTAAAAGATTCACCCTCTGTTTATAATATGTGGCACTCTTTACCCTCCAAACTACTACCTTTCTACCTCTATTTTACTTAGCACCTCGTTTTACTACCCGTTCGGTTTATACTCTGAAGTAATAATTACGCTGATGTATTAGGAATAGGGAAGGTTGAATTTAGAGGAAGTGAACCCGCATTTTCCTTGAAGGAGAATGTAAAATAATTTAGTAAAAATGCCCACCCAGTTCACCCGACCGAGATTCGAACTTCAATCTCCCCGTCCTCAGCAGTCTAGCTCAACACGACTAGCGCGTTAGTACCCCCATGTTGTCACCTATAACTATCACTTATAGAATTCATCTTTAACTTAAAGGTGACCTGGTGGTCTAGGGTTAAGGTTTCAGACTTCTGTGCTGGGGGTCTGGGGTTCAATCCTCGGTCCCGGCACAGATTTATCTGATTACCAAACCCTTCCTTCACCTCTGACAAGACATCTTGTGAATGTGGGGAATGCCAGGCCTCCGCCGTGGTTCGGATTCCACGTTAAACTGTAGGTCCTCCATTTAATCTCACAGTCACCCTACCATTACACATTAGCGTAAGTGCGAATGGGTAGTAAGACGCGGTGCTAAAAAGAAACACTTAAGAACAACAGAGCTCCAAAAGTTGCTACGAAATATACAACATCGCTGTTATCTAACAAGATGGAAATACCAAACTAAGTCTTAATTTTCTCAACCGTCGAGGAGTCATCAGGAGACTCCACATTCAAAGCCTGCACCTATAGGATATTTGTGTGGAAACTCAATTTCTAAAATATTTAGAAGACCTCTTTCATATAAAAAAAACCCAGCACATATTAGACTTCACGATCCACACCAACTTCATTCACTTAGAAATGAAGTTGCTTGAGACATAATATTGAACAAACTGTACGGATCAATATATAAGTTATGATGTTTTTATCACCCCGTCTTACTAATCTTTCAGGTTATAAGAGTATGTACTAATTACGATAATGACTTTAGGGTTTAAGAAGGTTACATTTTTAGGAAGTGTACTCGCATTTGTGTGGTGAGAGTGTATACAACTATTTTAGAAAAACCACTCTCAGTTCTCCCAACTGAGATTCAAACCTCGATACCTCCATCATTGACAGTCTAGTCTACTGCGAGAGTAAAGCGTTAGATCACGTGACCACCGCAGCGGGTAATATATTTTACAAAAAAATTGTTAAATAATATTTTTGTTAGACTCCTTTAATGTCGGGTATCAAGAGTACCAGCAGCTGAAATCTGCAGAGAAAGATTGACATTGAACAGTGACTCACCAAACTACACTCCATCTAAAAAAATAATTTAAAAAAACAGTATCGGCTGTTACGTCATACCTACTCAACACTGAGCCTGACGGGGGAAATTTCCAAGTACGCGAATATATGATGACTCACGATTCAGCAGATTCAGAAAGAAAAAAATCTCCTTATATTCGGTAAACATGGTAAGTAAAACAGTTTGTTTACATGTTGTCGTAATTGTAGCCGAGCAAACCAGTATCGCTGATCACGGATGCTGAATATCATAAGCCGGTTACCACCAGGATCGCCTATATATGCTCGAGCACCCCAGCCGCTCAAAGTGTCCACCGCCAGAGAACGCATTTCCCTGCCCTCGATGCTAGGAAGCTCACATCTAGTAACCTAGCACAAACAAACATAATTTCAAGTTCAAAAACACTAAATGTATCAGAGTCGCTATTATTTGGCCCTGTTCTCGGTGTTAACAAGTTCATTTTATAATAAATAAACTGGTACATGTTCATTTGTAACTAATAAAAAAATAATGTTGCAGATGCCTTACAGCTGTCTCATTGGAGATAACACAGCATAACTGCGGTCGGCGTATAATACAGTACTATTGCTTGGTCGGTGTAGATAGCAGAACTGTCTTGATTTGGTTGGAAACAGAATATGTGTCAAAGGAGGTGTGCGTGAGGCAAAACCACACTGAAAACTATTTACACTCAAATTCCGTATCATTCGACCCAGAATGCCGTCACTTTAGGTCGGATAATGTCGACTTTAATGTATCACAGTATGTCGTGTCAACAATTTGTGAACGTTACCAGGAGGGTCTAGGGGTAATGTGTCAGACTTTTGTGCTGGGGGTCCGGGATTCATTCCTCGGTCCCGGCACAGACTTATCTGATTACCAAACCCTTCTTTCACCTCTGACAAGGCTTGTATTAATGTGTGCAATGCCAGGCCTCCACCGTGGTTCGGATCTCACGTTAAACTGTGGGTCCTCCATTTCATCTCACAATCACCCTACCATTTCACATTAGCACAAGTGCATATAACCCGAACGTTTAGTAAGACGCGGTGCTAATAATAGTATATATATTTAGCACCGCGTCTTACTACCCGTTTGGGTTATACGCTTTAAGTACTAATTACTCTAATGGATTAGGAATTGGGAAGGTTGAATTAGAGGAAGTGAACCCGCATTTGCGTGGAGGGAGAGTGGAAAACCATTGAGGAAAAACCACCCCCAATTCACCCGACCGAGATTCGAACCTCGATCTCCCCGTCCTCAGCAGTCGAGCTCAACACGACAAACGCGTTAGCCAACTACGCCGCCGAGGCGGGTATAGTAATAGTAATAACAATAATATACCAAAGTGTAATAATAAAAGGTAATCTTGTATTTTTGTGACGATGTAGTTTTCTTACGCGATCAACCGAAAATTGCTGCGAGATCGACCTGTTGCCGACTCGTGCTGTAATATTTAATTCTGTCTTCAACTAAACAAATGCCTCAGTAACAATCTATTTCTCTTCATTTAAATAAGGGTCCCAGTAAAATTGTGCCTATCTTCAGTTAACTATTTGTCTCTTAAGAGTTTACTTCTGTTCAACTCTAAAAGTTTGCAAATAGGTTGGTAGGTATTGTGTTACCTCTTTATCCCTCCAGAGGTCCAGTACTACTAGTTTCGGGGGACAGCGTCCACCTTCATCCAACACCCACAGACGGCCTATCGGGTCGATGTCCAGAGCCGCCACGGACTGAATACACGAGCAGTTACCTTCTCTCTGGAACACATCACTCATGGGGTGTTGCTAGTACGACTGATACCTCTATGGGGTTTTATTAGCATCGCATCTTACTACCTGTTCAGGTAATACACATACGTATTATTCACGTTGATGAATTAGGGTTGAGGAATGATGCTATACCCGCTCCGGTAACGTGCTGCTCTCGCAGTGGGCTAGACGGGGAGATAGAGGCTCTAATCTTGGTCAGGTTTGCTGAGGGTGTTCTTTCCAAAGTGGTTTTCTACACTCTCTCCACGCAGATTTGGGTACACCTATAAATATAACCTTCTTAATCCCTAAAATCATTAGCATAATTAGTACATAAGTGTATATTATTATTATTATTATTATTATTATTAGCACCGCGTCTTACTACCCGTTCGGGTTATATGCACTTACGCTAATGTGTAATGGTAGGGTGATTGTGAGATGAAATGGAGGACCTACAGTTTAACGTGGAATCCGAACCACGGTGGAGGCCTGGCATTCCCCACATTCACAAGATGTCTTGTCAGAGGTGAAGGAAGGGTTTGGTAATCAGATAAATCTGTGCCGGGACCGAGGATTGAACCCCGGCCGCCAGCATAGAAGTCTGACATATTTGTATAGCCCAAACGGGTAGTACGATGCGGTGCTAAAACTTGCGTGGAGGGAGAGTGGAAAACTAGTTGGAATAACCACCATCATTACACTCGGCTGGGATTCGAACCCCGGTCGTCCTGTCATCGGCAGTCAGTTTATTGTGAGAGTAGCGCCTTAGACCATAAGTTCGCCGAAACAGGTTGTATGGCTGTTATTTGAACTGTAGATGACAGAAAGGAGTGATAAGTCAAAATTTCAAGTATACAGAACATTGTATTCATCAAACAAAACAAATTAAAGTTTAATTAAACCTGTACATTTATTTTACTCGACAACTAAAGCTTACTTATAGGCATGCACGGAATTTAATGGCGTAGCTGTTATCAAAAAAATACCTATAAAATGACCTAAAAATTGAAAATAATATCTTTCAATTTACAAAAGTTGACCTTAAAATATGAACAAAAACTCGTATTTGTGCACACGACTAAATAAAACATGCTTTACAAATGGAAACTAAAAATATCTTCTCCGCTATAACAATTACCAGTTCATCTATTCAGCAAATAAAAAATATATCTTGAAATGCAGAATACCTTGGAAGCCGAAATTTTGCAGGCAATTACATGGACATGATTTTTTCCAGGGGGGGTAGGGGCAACTTTACGGTAAGCCCGTATTGCAGTACTAAAAAAAGTAATATATCTACTTTACCTTTGGTTTAATTTCCAGAAATTTAGGGGGACAAGTGCCCTCCCCTGCCCAATCCTGGCTACGCCTCTGTGAGTGCTCAGAAAAATCTGTCAAAATCTTCAGTAGTTTGAAAACTAGGAGTTTAAGTAAAAACTTAACATCAAGGAGTACCTTTCATGCGATTAGCGAGTATATTTTGCAAAATTACAAAGAACACGCCTTTTTTCATTTTATTAAAAATATCTAAACTAAAACCAGATTTTTTGGGTCCAAAATTATAGAACTATCCAAACTAAGACTAGTTTTATCAGGTTCAAAATTACAAAAAAACATATAGTTAAGAAATCTTAAACTAAACATAGTTTTCTTCAATTTGCTGAAAAACCTTTTAGCATTTCCTTCTCAAATTTCTCCTTTTATTTCCAATGAAGTTTTCTGTGCACACTTAGTAGGCATAGCCAATTGAGATGTTCCCCTGTCATCGTTGACTTTAGCCAGGTCTTTACTCTCCACAATATACTAAATGACCGCTCTAGATTACAAGCGGTGCACAGCTGAGCAAGAGAGATGAGCCGATCCTTTTTTCTGGTCGGATAAAAGATTCCCGACTTTTTTAATAGGTATGTTATATTCAGCTCTTTTAACTTCTCTTTGATGAGTTTCTTCTCCTTCCACATGGTGTAGCATAGCTCAACTTTGGAGTCAAATTATTACAACTTATAAAAACTTGAGAACTGCTTGGCTTTCCTCTTGAAGTCCTGAATGGTCATCTACAACATGATAATGGCGTGTAGAACAAAAAATGAAAAAGCAGGTGAGTATTTTTTTCTGAGAAATGTTAACCAACAAAGACACTAATGAGTCCAAGTAAGGAATTACTCTAAACGGCCGGACACTGAAGAGTTGGAACCAGAGATCAGACACCGTCAAATACAATCCAACTTCCTTAGAAATCTTGTATGCATCCTCTACAAGCTTTGTAGGAACTTGATATGCATCATTGCGCTGAGTTGTTATCACTCTAAGGATCCGTTTGATGTGCTGTGAACATTGGAACAAGTCCAGGCTTTTGGACTGTAGAACATTTACCTCAGGTTCCAATAAGGCAGAATACTTGGTTATCAGAGCAACAAAAACGATTAATTGAGCTTCGGTGGAAGTATAATGTAGCTGGAATGCTTGTTCCCTTGTGTTTTCATTTTATTCTAGGGATATTTTCTCCAACCCTTGAGCGATAAATGAGGATTTCTAATTTTTTACAAATTTACACATTTATTATAGGAAATAAGCATCATTTTCCATCATAAATTTGAGTTTGTGAACGTTAAAATGAACACATTGGAAAATTTGATTCGATGTTCAGGTTTATCAACTCAAAATAAGAGAATAGCTTAATAAACGCATAGTGTTGTGGTAGGCCTATGTGTTGCTATGTTTAAGGGATTATAAAACCAATTTATGTCCAAACTTAACTTTTCCCGCGTGCATATTATCTACTTTTAATTAAGTATTTTAATTTATTTACTTGATTAAGGGGGGCAGCTGCCCCCAATAACTCTCATAGTTGCAGAAATACTTTATGACAGAAATTTCCAATGGGGCTCCCAAATTGGGTGACTTTCAAAAAAACTAAAGTTAATGAATCTCGAAATTCAGAAGATCTAAGAAGCTGACATTTTTCAGACTGGTACCCTTAACCCAAAAGGATGCATGAATATTTATTGACGAAAAATTTCCAAGGGGTCTAGGCAGATGAAATCTTGCAGACAGGAAAGGGTGCAGAAATATTTGGTGATGAAAAATTCCCCAAGGGGCACTCTAAATTAAGGGGGGAGTAGGGTTTCAAGAAAAACAGTCGAAATATTCTCGAAGACCGGTGAACCTAGGAAGCTGAAATTTATCAGGCAGTTAACTCCTAGCCCAAAAGGTCGCAGGAACTCGATGTTGGCAAAAAACTCCTTTTTTTTTTTTTTTTTTT
>CABEEJ010003460.1:10079-31001 GCA_901482245.1 Timema douglasi | reverse complement strand
TTTTTTTCAAAAAACTAATTCTAAGAAATCTTAAAGGCTAGAATACCTAGGATGCCACAATTTTGCAGGCAGATAGCCCCAAACCAAAAGGCTATTTTAGAGTAAGTGTGCCCACATATGCGTGGACATAGAGAGTGGAAAACTATTTTGGATACACCACCCTCACTACACTCGACCGAGATTCTAACCTTGATCTCCCTGTCATCGGCGGTCTAGTCTATTGAGAGAGTAGCGACTCAGACCATGTGGCCACTGAATCGGATGCTAATCGAAGCTGACCAAAACAGATGAACTCTGATCATTCTAGATTACTCAATTTGGAGTTTAATGTATGATACAAGTAATCCCTATTTTAAAACTCACCCATGTCATGTGATTAAATCAATTCGTGGAGGTTTGTAATAAAATACCCGCCCCGGGGGCGTAGTTAGCTAATGCGCTAGTTTCGTGTTGAGCTAGACTGCCCAGGCCGGTAAGATCGAGGTTCGAATCTCGGTTGTGTGAACTGGGGGTGTTTTATCCTAGATGGTTTTCCACTCTCCCTCTACGCAAATGCAGGTTCACTTCCTCTAAATTTAACCTTCCCAATTTATAACTCGTTAGCGTAATAAGTACTTAAGCGTATAGCCCGAACGAGTAGTAAAACGTGGTGCTAAATAAAAAAATAAAAAATAATATATCAAAATGTTTATTTAATAATGTTTTAAAAGCAAAGTATCGCAGTAAAGGTTCTATGTATATTGGAGCACAAGTATATGTTGCGGGTTGCGGGTTTTAGTGTGGAAGATTGGAATTACCATGTGCTAGATTTACTATTATTATATTTTATCTTATTGAGGTATTTATCATGCACTTTCTGAACCGACTGATTATATCACAAGAAATTTCTATAATTGAAAGCAGAAGATGCTAACAATCTTGCTGGGAAAGGTAATTACTTACACATAGTTCTTTTACACGCCACACTCGACATAGTTCTGATGCCTTTACTTCCTCTCCAAAGGAAGTTGTGTTTTATATTTTTATCACCAAAGAGAAACCCGTCGACATCGGTTGGGTTTGAACCCACGATCATCGTGTCCTGAAGTGAGCACTTTTACCCCAAGATCACTGAGGTCGACTAGATGTTGTTTTTGTGTGCGAGAACTTGCCGTGCAGCCTTTCATCTCTGATGCAATATTTAACTCTACGATGCGTTGTTTTAAAATATGGTTCACACCGAATTAAAATCAAAAGATTTCAAAAGGGCTCTTTTCCCGTAACAACTCCATAGTTTGGGTTTGATTATAATTTTGTTTTATATGAAAATGTGATATTAGTTCATTTCTAACCACTTTATAAACATATTTGTGGAGCTATGAGACTAGGCCTGATGAAAAAGGGCCCTATATTTAGCCTTTCTTTAACAAATAAAGTATTTTTTTAAATAGACTCACAATCAAATTATTTAAGATATTTGAAAACTAGCAGAGAGCTTTCCTCTTTACCTAGAGATAAGAAGTTTCGTGGTTTTCTTTCCCCTCTTTCTTATTGACATGGCAATTAACAAAGGCTGGTTGTAGATGAAGGATGAAAGTGAGAATAAGCTTAGATAAAATGGAGAAGTAGTTCCAGTAAAAGTCACAGACCATTTTTATTTTAAACCATGTGGTCTGGCAGCGATATATCCTTTCTCGCTGACCAAGGTGACCTTGAGAGGAATTTCATGCTCGAGACTGTGGCTATGTTTGGCTTCAATGGCCAATATCTCTTTAAGGATCGTAACCTTTCACTCAAGTAAAATGACATCTACAAACCATAATCTGCACAAAATACTAAACTGAAATAAAAGAATCCAAAGAAGAGAATTAAAACATATATTCTGCAATAATATCATTTGTGTTCTACTTATTTTAAGCGGATGTTCCCGGATACAAACACCATGCTTCGACAAATCATTCTGCAAGTATGTCGGAAGCGAAGGCGTGGTTCTCAATGTTGACGAAGGACCGGACTGTCGTTGGTTCTATTCCTCGAGCTACAAGCACTGCTACCCTAGCGGACTTCCTCGGCTACTCTTTCTCCACTTTTACCACCTCCCCCCTTCCTTCCTTTTCCCTCATTACATGCCCATATTTGGTCCTGTTTAGAGTTAGAAAAAAGAGTATATAACGGGTGACCCCTAGGTTCATTCGACTGTAGTTCATCTACACTAATATTATAAAGAAGAAAGATTTTATTTTTGGTTTTTTTGCTTTTTTGTTTGTAATGGATAAACTCAAAAACTACTGGACCTATTTTAAAAATTCTTTCACCAATATAAAACTACATTATCAGCGAGTAACATAGGCTATATTTTATTTTGAAAATTTAATTTATTCCTCATAAAAATGTCGATAGTCACTCATATTTTATGGCAGAGTCTATGATGATTCTTCAATGTGTGTGTTGAAAATAATAATGTGGGGGAGGGGGGAGGGTCTAGTCATATTATATCCTTGAAGGAGAAACCTCTGCTCTAGCACCTGAAGAAGAAACTGGTGGTCTTGATGTTTGGGTCGTAGGTCTCACCGTCTTGATGCCGAGGGCATCTCGTCTGACGTACCAAGTATTCGACAGATATCAAAATCCTTCAGACTTATTGTAGTAGTCAAAGATATTAATTGTGTTTTTATTATTCGAAGCAGCTATAACGTTTTCTAAGTTCTTCAGACTAGTTTCAGTAGTCACAGATACTAATTGTGTTTCTGTTAGTCGAAGTGGCTGTAATGTATTCTAAGTCCTGAGAGTGACTAAGTTTTGTTTCTGTGTCCTTCTGACTTAGTTTAGTTAGTCGAAGCGGCTATAATGTTTTCTAAGTCCTTCAGACTCGTTATTGTAGTCGGAATGACTAAATTTTGTTTTGTGTCAATCTGACTTAATTTCTTTAGTCAGATAGTCTGACTATACATTTCCCCTATTTCCATATGACATAGTTTAAATACAGGGGCTTTGAGCTCTATATGTAATAAGGACCTTTATTTAAGGTTCCTCTTCTCCATAAGTTCATTATTCCGTTTTAAGTCCTTATGACTTCACAATATCCCATGACGCCGTGGACGTCATATGCTCACTTGTTAGAATTTCTGTATGGCTAGAAGCAGGTTGTCTAACGCCTTTATAAGAGGGCATAGGTCAGTATCTCACAGGATTCTTGATGGCACCCCTCTTTCTTTGTTACTATTTTGGGTGCGCAAAGTGCGGAACACGGCTAGTGTTGTATAGTGGCCCGCACAGATAGTATTTTCATTTTCCCCTTGTTGGCACCTCATTGGTCCAAGTATTTAATGTTAGTGTGTACTAGATTTGGTGTATACCCCAGGGAGTGGGTAGTGGTATAGGTGTACTATTGAGTACTCTGGCAGAACCCACTGGGAAAGGACCGGCCATAGTACACTTTTGTGTTGACACCTGATTGTTAGCCATCTGCTAATGCAATTCACAGTCCGTCATCTTACCATTTATTATTTAGTGTATCTATGGGACCTTTCTTAATTTCAAATAAAGCTAGTTAACTTGGCCGACATTTGGCCTAGTAACTCTAAAACTATAGGATTTACAGTTATATTTTTATTAGTAATTAATTCACCATGATTTCTGTTTAGACCCTTCTGGTGGTAGTCTGGCTCTAGCCCGGCTGTTTTGGAATCCAATACTCTATATTAACTTTAACTTCCATTTGACTGTTCCGTGTCGTCTTGGACACGTATTCTCCCGTGCTACAGGAAGTTCCTATATTTTTTGAGCTGTTAAATCCTATCATATTTGTCAATTTGAAATTTAATGTTTTCCTTTATACTTCTAAGAGTTACATGTTTTACTTAATCAATTTAACGGAAATTTATTACTGTTTTCCTGCTATCAATTGTAACTCTATATAATCTTTTTGTTTTTTATAATAAATCTATTGTTGTTATCTATTTATTTCTCTTACTCTTATGAAATATTTCCCAGTCTCTACTTTGTTATACATTTACTTTGTAATGGTTATCGTTACCTCCTCTACATATCAGAGTGAAGGGGAAGTAACGAGACAAGATACACACCGATTTTAGTTGGAAGAAAAGTAGACCAAATTCAAACATATTTATTTGTGGCCAACATTGATAATATTTTAGATGTATTGTTAATATCTATCAAAAGTGACAGCTACAGAAAACATGACTCATTGCATGAATATATTAAAATTGTTTTAATAACTCTAGTAACTAACTTCTATCGTTCTTCCTACCAAAATCATTCTGCAGCGTTGTTTGTGCCAACTGCTCGATGAACGTAGCAGTCTAGATACTAGCATACCTGTGAGTCGAGGTTGGGATAAGCTGAGGTCCCTACACTACCGGGGGGCTCCAGATGCCTCTTCAGGGACACAACGTTGTCAGTGGGTTCAGGCCATGGCGCCTCCACCAGCGTCGCGCCGCCTGCCCCGGTCTCTCGTGATAAGCAGAGGAACGCTCTAGTTCGCCACACGGCCACCCCACGCACTGTTGCGCCACGCGTCGTCACGTTATTCAAATCCCACGCATGCGCACAGCAGGCCAGCAGGGCGCAGTAGAACATACGACAATACATCTAAAATAAATAAATAAATATATATATATATATATATATATATATATATCAAGCCCTGCTGACAATGTAGATATTTTTTTCACCGCTAGATATAGGTTTTTTAATTGCGGCTCTAGACTAATAATAAAAACTGTTAGTGAGATTTCTAACTTTTAAACAAATACTTTATTAATATGTTTTTTGTTATGTTTTATTAATGTTGTAGTTATCTACAGTAGCCCCATGGCTTCTTTGGTGCTGATTGACAGCTCACAGCTGACTTTTGACAGTCAATATTTAGGTATATACCTAAATTTTGACCGTCAGAAGAGACAGCTGCTAAACACATGTTTTTGCAGATCATATGGTTCGGCATAGGGATACATAATTTGGTCTGGTAACTTTTCAAAGCCGTCAGCTATCATCTGTGAGCTGTCAGTCAGCACCAAAGAAGTCGTGGGGCTAGTTTAGTTGTGAGGTAGGTAAATTGTTTTGCGTTTGGGAGGGCTATGCTTTTATGCGTATCTACAGTAGCCCCGTGGCTTCTTTGGTGCGGACTGACAGCTCACAGCTGACTTCTGACAGTCAACATTTAGGTAAATACCTACATTTAGACTGTCAGAAGTGAAAGCTGCAAAACACATGTTTTTGCAGATCATATGGTTCGGTGTAGGGATACATAATTTGGTCTGGTAACTTTTTAAAGCTTTCAGTCAGCACCAAAGAAGCCATGGGGATACTGTATGTTTTAGTTATTGTTTTATTCTTTGAATTGCAAAATTATATTTAGATGCGGCTTTAATTGTACTTAACAACTATAATATCTTGGCTATTTAATCCCTTGTTATTGTATTGTTTTGTACCGCATCCAAATTTAACTTCACTAAGCCAATGAATAGTTTATCCCCCCCCTCTCCTGACTTAAACGTCCATGGCCCGTAGTCATAGTAAAGGCCAGGAGGAATATAATGTTTAACTACTGCAGGGTTAGCACCAATATATTTAACGATCAGTGGTTTGTATTGTCAGGGTAAGCAAAGTTTTCAAACTGTACCTGTGGATTGTTCTCATCATTAAGTATATCACTCATCGACCAGGCCTGTATATTTTCATTAACGCCTGTTCACTGAGTAATAAATATTTGTCGGCTAATAATAAGATCAAAGTGTCCTGTCACCTTTAGGATAAGAATTAAATCTTAAGGTTCGCCATTTGTGGATATAATTCCAGTTTCTCATTAGGTTTGCTTGTTTGAGAAATACTGGAATGGTTACCATTCCAAATGGATACAATTCTGATTTCAGTGGGTATAATTTATATATATATATATATATATATATATAGAGAGAGAGAGAGAGAGAGAGAGAGAGAATGTTGGGGATGGGGAGACCAGGGTTCTATTCCCAAGCAGAGTAAACAGGCTGATTTTTCTTAAATGGTTTCCCACTTTCCTTTCACCCAAATGTGGGTATATTTCCTTTAAAACTCTACCTTCCTTATCTCTATTGCATTAGCATAATTATTGAATGCATATAATCTGATAAAATATATATATATACACGCCCATGTTAGTTGTAAAGTGCAAATACTACCTATGTTTAGTTGGTAAAATGGTGGACAAGTACAGAAAAGATTACAGGTACCGTTTTAAAAAAGTCTGCTTACCCTGTCAACACTCCACGACACAGCACTGTTAAAGGCTTATTATAGGTGTGATAAATTAGTAGGGTAGCTTAAAATGAGTGCACCCGCATTAGAGTAGATAGGGGATGGATAAATCACAGCGAAATATCCCATGTGTGGTATTCATTATTTACCCTTCGTACAACCGACAGGGATTCGAACCTCCATCTCAGCGTCAGCAAACAATACAATATATATATCCAATAGCTATGGCTTTGATCACTGGTACGGGTATGCAAGGAAAGAAAAGAAATATCAAAAGGGGGGAGGGGGAAGGAGTTTACGATAGGAGAACAGGGAGCTATAAGGGCAGTATTTTGGCAGATTTTACAGCAATTTTTTTTTTTTTTGCCAAAATAAATCAAATATTTCTCCCATTTTAACACACAGTTTAATTTTATTTCCATGACAATAATAATAAACAATTGTTGGGTCAATCTCGGTGTTCTTGGGGTAAAGTGCTCGCCTCAGGACCCGATATTAGTGGGTACAAACCCAGTTGGGGTTGATGGATTTTTCTTGAGAAATAAAAATACGGTGACCTGGCGGTCTAAGGTTAAGGTGTCAGACTTCTGTGCTGGCGGCCGGGGTTCAATCCTCGGTCCCGGCAAAGATTTATCTGATTACCAAACCCTTCCTTCACCTCTGACAAGACATCTTGTGAATGTGGGGAATGCCAGGCCTCCACCGTGGTTCGGATTCCACGTTAAACTGTAGGTCCTTCATTTCATCTCACAATCACCCTACCATTACACATTAGCGTAAGTGCGTATAACCCGAACGGATAGTAAGACGCGGTGCTAATAATAATAATAATAATAATAATAATAATAAGTAGAATAAAATTTCCTTTGGAGGGGAAGTAAATCCGTCAGTCCCATGTTGATTGTGGTATGTAAGAGATCCGCGGACGGTATGTGAAAATAACTTTCCCTGCTAAAATTGGTAGGCACTTTCGCTCTCGCTAATAGAAATTCTCGTGTGCTGATATAATCATTTGGTTCAGAAAGTCCACGTTAAAAACCTCAAATAAAAACCAGTTGTTTAATATCTGTCGAGGGTATCCTGGAATTTCATGACAACTTTTTATCTTAATTTAAAAAGTTTATCATCTAAAACCGCTCATATCACGGCAGATATTAAAGAAATCACCATGTGAAGAAAATTAAACTATGTGTTTTATACTAGATCAACATTTTATTTATTTTGACCAAAAAATGTTTTGATATAAAGACTGAACAAATACCGCCTTAACTGGCGTTCTGTACACTCTCGCCTTAAGGAATAAAACAGGATCCCGCATAGGTGGCCACGTGGATTAAATGTCTGGTTCATGTAGTCTGCTTTTACGGGGTCGGGGTGGTTACAGGGGAATTTTTTCCGCGCAAACCTTGGAAGATTTCCCTCTGAATTTCATCTTACCCATCCTGGCACCAACAACGTAATTAAAATAAATATATTATCCTGGACGGGTATTAATATGAGGATAATAATAATAATAATAATAAATACCTTTAAATAGACTTCTGAGGTGTGGTCCTTCCTGGCGGTTGTTACACAAACCAAACAATGTCGCTGATATTGTTCGACTCCACATCAATTTACTTTTCCTCTTTGCAAAGTCATGATTTATTTCAGATCTTGCTGACGCTGTGCTCATCGGGTGAAATGACAACGACACATTTCAACCGGCTGACTTAAAAAGGGGTCAGCCACAAACCACGTAACGCTTTGTAAGGGTAAAGAGAGCGATAATATCTACATGATGTTACATGGGGGAGTGTGGTGAAGAAGGGTGGGGGGGGGGGGTAGAAGGTAAGGGGAAAAAATGTAACGTGGTTCATTATGGATGACCCCAAATAGAGATTCATCCTTATTCTGGCATCGCTTCATAATTATTTACTAGCTAGTTCAATTGTGACTTGTTGAACGTGATCTGATAGCTATAAATACTATTGAATTAAATTTCACGTTTAAAGGCGACAATCTTGCAACAGGTTCGAATGTCAAAGACTAGGTGATCAGAGTTCGAATCCCGGTCGGGTGTACTGAGGTTTTTTTCTCCCCAAAATGGTTTTCAATTCTCCATCCACGTAAATTTGGGTAAATTTCCTATAAATTCGACCTTCCTCGTCCTTAGAGCACTATAGTAATAAATATATTAATTATAAATACATATATATTATATCAGTGGTGACTAAACACTGTTTGTCGGGGGGCAGGGAGAGGTATTAGCAAAAATTGTGTCTTTGAGTTGCATTGACCCTTAAGCCAAAGGGAGATTCGGGGACCTTTCCCCGGCAAATGTCTGAAAATAATTGTATTGCTCTAAAACCCTTCCCTCCCCTCTGACAAGACGTGTATTAATCACAACTTGTGAATGTGTGGAATTCCAGGCCTCCACCGTGGTTCGGATCCTATGTTAAACTGTAGGTCCCCCATTTTCATCTCACAATCACCCTACCATTACACATTAGCGTAAGTGCGTATAACCCGAACGGGTAGTAAGACGCGGTGCCAATAATAATATTGTACTGTTCTATATGATATGGAGTGGCTTTAGTCTGATTTATTTATTTTAACCAAACTCCTTCACAAACTATTTTGGAACGGTCCTTACCCTTAGTTCTCTTTTAAATTTTAATGCTCCTAGGAGCTATTTAGTGTGTTCTTCAATTAGAAAATTTTTTGGGGACGTGGCAGTTGGCCTAGAGTCATTTGGCCTACACTTTAGGCCAAATGACGAGTACCCAAATTATTTGCTTTGTATAAGAAGATATTTAATTGCTCTGATTTTTTTAATTGTATTCTTTTATAGTCTATTTGGAGTGGTACCCGCCAGGAAAAATATTAAAAACCAGATGTTCCTAGAAGCTCTTTTTAATTTTATGCAAGGCCATCTTTCGGGCTTATATTCGAAAATGTCGGAGGAGAACATGGGCGTAGGGAGCGTCTAATTTGGCGGGAAGGGGGTTTCAAAATCGTAAGTTTATGACATGATGTTAAGACTTACTATTCAATCCTAATAAATAAGAACATTGTTATATTATACAATACTGGTGGAACCTCATTTGGGTAGGAGGGGGTGGGGAGGGAGCAGGTAACAAAAGAGTTTTCAGTGACTTTATACCCTCCTATCCCCCCAGGAAATGTTAGAAAATTGGATGCTTCTAGAAACTATGTATAGTGACCCTCATATGGAGAGTTTTTAAAAATTAAACTCTTAACAGATAATAGTGATTTCCTCGACATTATTTGAAGTTTAGACACTTCTAGAGGTTATTTGGAGTAATACCCTTTCATAAAATTTTTGAAAATTTTGATGCTTCTGAAAGTTTTTTAAGAAGTGCTCACCAGAGTTGTTTTTTATAAATCAGATTTGCTATAACTTATTTGAATTGGTCCTTACCGAGAAATTTTTTGAAATTTTGAATTCCCTAAAAACTATTTAGAATGTACTTGGCATGCTTTTATTTTTTTCGAAAATAGATAACACTAAACGATATTTGAAGTGGTTTTCCACCAGCAAATTTTTTAAATCGTATGCCCTTAGAAGATATTTAAAATGGTCCTTGCCTAGATCTTTTTTATTTAATTAGGTGCTTTAAGAAACTATTGAAAGTATTCTTCCCCCTACACATTTTTGAGAATTGAATGCTTTTAAAAGCTAATTGAAGTGGTCCTCGATTGGTTATTTTAAAAATATGATATGCAAATGAATCAATTTGGAGTGTTCCTTCTACGGAAAATGTTTGAAATATGATTGCCTCTATAACCTATTTGAAGTTTGATACAAGTCCATCTTTATGTTTAATATTAAATCTTTAGTATACTATGAAGAGGTAAGGAGGGTTTAGCCCGATAAATCCCCCACACCACCTTCCTACACCCATGGAGGGGAGTAAAATAATCCAGAAGAGTGAAACTTGACTCTTGAGGAGTAAATATTTTTGGGGGAGGGAGAAAATATTTTAAAGGGGGCAGTGCCTCCCCTCTGATTCCGTCATTACTGTGTGTGTGACCCGAAAGACTAGCGAGAGGTGGGAGAAAAACTTAAAGTTACTGTTATGTATTCATAGTAGATACTCCAAAAATTGATACTACATATTAAAAAAATGCCATTACTTAGATTTTTAAAACATGAAATTTACATTACATTAAAAAATGCATTACGTAGATTATTAAACACATTTTCTTTCAAAATAAAGTATGGGTCCAATACGGAACCTTGTCTCACCCCACAAGTGACAAGTTTGTATATACGTCATTTAATAGAGTAAGGCTTATATAGTTTTCTGTTAGTATAGTAGCTTTTAAACTATTCAAGTGCCACTCCCACTTTAAAAATGGAGCTCCTGAATGGCGAAAGGTTGAATGAATAAAATAAGAGAATTGACAGTTTAAGAATAGTAGAAATCTATTTTATTTTAAAAATATGAACACAATCCACTATGAGAATATAAGAAATATATTTTCCTGCTGCACTCTAGTAGACGTGGGGTGAGTTAAAAAGAGCGTACAATTTTTAATGGCTTTTTGTTTGCCCTCTGTTAGTAGCTTTGTTGACTAATAATAAGATCAAAGTGTCCTGTCGCCATTAGCATAAGAATTAAAACTTAATGTTCGCCATTTGTGGATATGATTCCAGTTTCTCATTAGGTTTGCTTGTTTGAGAAATACTGAAATGGTTACCATTCCAAATTGAGTATAAGTGGGTATAATTCCAGTGTTTACAATTCTGAATTTTCAATAAGGTTGCTTGTTTGAGAAATAATGGAATGTATACCATTTCAAATGTGTAGAATTCGGAATTTAGTGAATACATTTCCAGTGAACATAGTTCAGATTTTTCAATAAGGTTGCTTGTTTGAGATATTCTGGAATGGTAACCATTCCAAATAGATTCAATTCCAATTCCCCTGCAATACAGGGATACGTTTATGTTAGACTCTTGTTGACCTGTATGAGCAGGTCTGCAGGGGTCTGTTCTACACCAAGGCCTTTTATGGAGGCGTTTTGTGTCACGCTACACACGACGAGGTATGCAGGGATCTGTTCTACACCACTGGCCATGACATTTCAGTGAAACATGGTGGATGTTGTGCTTGCGGTTGCCAACGTTGTCGAAGAATTGATAGCTCTAGAAGAGCGTATACATATACAAAAGAAAGGAGTTTCGGTAAGAAAGTGGATTATTCGTGGGAATAAACTAAGTGCATCGGAAACACTACCAAGAACCTTTTTATGAAGCCGTTTTGTGTCACGCGACACACTACGGCAAAAATAGTCGTGTTTTGTAGGTCACTCACTGGGAACAAATGAGTCCTTTTATGCTCTACTGTCTGTAAAGGTTACCAACGCGTTTTGTAAAACATGCCGACGTGTCCCAGAGAATGCCAGTGGCAAAATTCGCTCATGGCATCTATGGGTTATTCTATGAAAACTCACCACTTGTCTGCCTTCTGGTGTCTAGACTTCAGTGCTGCCAACCTTTGCCTAATAGACAAGATTAGCTCAGTTGCGTGAATATTTGCCAGTGGAATTATTGTGTCATTTGAATAATAATCGATATTTTTTCTAATTCTTATGAAAATAAATGGGTGATTTGAATACTGAACGTTTTAAGTTGAGGTCAAGAAAAATAAAGAAATCTGGGATTTATCATCGGAGGAGTGCAAAATCAGAAATATAAAGGAAAGTCAATGGATAGAAAGAAGTGTTTTATGTGTTTTACCATTCAAAAGTGGTTTTTATAAACGTGTAAGTCACTTTTTTTTAAGAGGTTACAAAATGCGCCATCTTCAAATCTTACAAAAATGTTGGGAAGAACAACCCATTTTCTTTTCCGCATATTCAACTTAATATGGCGATATGGAAAATAGATGACGTATGGATCCATATTCCACTCGCCAACACAAGGACATTGGAAGAACTTTATGATTTAGCCTCCCCCGCTACTATCTTTTTTTGACGGGGCAGGGTGGGGGGGATAAATGTTGCATGACACAAAACGCCTGCATAAAAGACTGTGCTAGAATATGTTCGGTCATTCTGTAATTTTCCATGAATTGATGAGTGCGGGCTTCATTTGACCCATCGACCGCCATTTGGACCACACTGTCCTATGATATTCTAGAGTAACGAGATTCGTATGGTAAAAAAAAAATCAAATACAATGAATAAATAACTTGACTTGATATAACGATTTTAAGCAATTGGTAAAAGGAATTATAATTATAATATAACCCGCTTCGATGGCCGTATGGTATTGGTATATAACATACTACTCTCGCAGTAGATTAGACGTGGAGATAGAGGTTAGAATCTCGGTCTGGTGGTGTATTGAGGATTTTCAAAATTGTTTTCCACCCTCCCTCCACGCAAATTCGAATACATATACTTTTAATATACCCTTCCTAATCCCTAAAACCATTAGTGTAATCAGTACATAAGAGTACAGCCCAAACAGGTGGTAAGGCGTGGTGCTAGAAAAAATAAAAAACGAAAAGTTAACTAATTTATTTAAAAAAATTATCTTTGTTGCTTATGAAAAAAAATTAACTTTTAACGTGACTTAAAAATATGTCTCATAAAATAATTTATGCCTCATAGATTTTAAAATACAATGAAATAATAATTTTCTATATGTGACTGCAATTCATAAATATTAATATTTTAAAAATATTTTAGAAAATCTCTCAACTCGTAAATCTCACTCGCTAACCTAAGGATATTATATTTGAGTATAAAGGTGCTTTATTTTTCGACATTATATTTAAAATGTATATGTTTAAAGCGCTATTTTGTGTGTTAATATTGTATTTTATTGGTTCTTTAATCTGAGATTAAAACCCTGCTTTTCAGCTTCTTAATATATCTATCTACTTAATGATCTATGCATACGAGTATTAAGCTTAGTTCTCAAGTCAAGAGACTTTCATTTTCATACGTTGGTAGGATTGTCATCAGATCATGCTAGTCCTGCATTTCTATGTTCTTTTTTTTTTGTGTGTGTGTGTTTCCGACTTCAACTTTTCCCACAGTGCTTTGCAG
This sequence comes from Timema douglasi, assembly GCA_901482245.1. Classification (NCBI taxonomy): domain Eukaryota; kingdom Metazoa; phylum Arthropoda; class Insecta; order Phasmatodea; family Timematidae; genus Timema; species Timema douglasi. The sequence goes on along the minus strand of CABEEJ010003460.1, from coordinate 17,696 downwards.
TTATGGCTGATATGATAATATATGAGCGTTCTTTTCTAGTTGGCTTATATAATGTTTTGTAAAGTTTGTTTAGCAAAGTGCTTTATATGTGTGTTCAATTTTCCAAGTGCCCATTATGTCTGACAGAAACTCTATTAAAATAATGAAATCGTCTTCTGAAAATGAGATTCTAGATAGGGAAGAAACGCAGTTAATTAACAACTCTTCGGAATTCAATAACCGCTATCCCGAATCGAAGCTTAAACGCACTTTCACGTTGCCTCGCAATCCTTTTATGTCATCAAGATTGAGCAAGAGAAAAGCTAAACACAAAGATGTTAAAGGTTCTAGTACTCAGACTATATCAGAAGTTCATAACTCCGATTTGCAAAAGTCTACTAAGAAAGTGTTCAGAAGACCTTCTTGGAAGAAATTCATTAACAAAATGGTTCAGCATATGTCTTCGGTTGGTGTTCCCAATAATAAAACCGTGTGCGCTCGCTACGAATACAACAGGCGGAGGATAGATGCGATCTCTCTCTCGTCCTCTGACCTACGTGTGCCCCCAACTCGCCCCGCCCATATTTTGAGTCTTACAGAAAATGACAAAGTTCCTGGTGTGATCGGTCTCCGAAACCACGGTAATACATGTTTTATTAACGCCGTACTTCAGTGCCTCAGCCACACTGATATTCTTGCCGAGTATTTTGTGTTGAATCAATATAAAATCGACCTGTCTCGCAGGAATAAGCTCAATTCTAAGAAGTACGGTACGAAGGGCGAGGTGACTGAACAGCTCGCCGTTTTACTCAAGTCAATTTGGACGTGTCAATATGACCCGGAAATCTCGAATCAGTTCAAGTTGGTGGTGGACAAATACGGTAGTCAATATCGTGGTAATAATCAACATGATGCGCAGGAGTTCCTTCTCTGGTTACTTGATAAAGTGCACGAGGATCTCAACACTGCAACCAAGAAGAAGTATAAGATGATCAAGGTACAGTAAATATGACTTGTTTGACGTTTAACGTTTATTTTTAAACAATCATGCCCTAGCCAAGTAGTAGGATATAATTAATGGTGTAACAGATTAATCTTGGGCCACCTTTTCACCCCCGTCCTTCCCCGTTTTTCAAGTCATCTAAAACCTTAATGAATGTTACAAGAGATAATTAAAGGTCCTAAATAAATACTAATTTAGTAATCACAACCTAGAATGACTCTTTTTAACCTCAGTTTCGTGTTGGGACCGTCATCGGTCAGCCAGTTTGACTTCATGAGGATAAAAAGAAATCTGCGCTATTTAAAACCGAATTAAATAATTGAAATAATCCTATAGCTTGACTTACAACAATTTATGATAAACATTTTTCAACTATCTAAATTGCCAATAGGCCTAATAAGTCTGACATTATAAGTTATTTGATTACCCTGCAGGCCTAGGTGGTACGCCACTGTATAGTTTCCGCAGAGGACGAGATTCTTCATTAAATAATGATTTGAGGGTGGGCTTCTTCGCTATAAAGTGATCTGAGATTGGGATTCTAAATTCTTTACTCTTTCAATTTATACAAAAAATTATTGTTTTAAAGCATCTATAGGGCCTACACACGGCAAGATTCTTTAGTTTTTGATTATAACAAAACAAAAGTGATGAAAAAATTTTGTCTAAATTAAAAAAAAAAATCCTAGTAAACTCACCTAATTAGTATTTTTAAGCACGAATCAAGGGGAGCTTGATGTCGGGATCACGATCATCCTAGGTTAACTTACATAGGTTTTTAAATGAAAGTAATCACAATGCAGTTCACTTAACTTAATTGATGTCCTGGGATATCTTTCAAGTTACATGAATGTTATATGAAGGGTATCACATGATCTAGCTAGCCAATCATTATGCGAGTGACATCTACAGAGCTATTTAGTAATTTATTTGTTTGGTTTATTACTAAGGTCTACTCTTTAGCTTTAGTTCTTGAGATCGGACAATGAAACAAAATAATTAGACTAAAATAGGAAATTTAAATTTATCTAAAAAGTTTAGTGATGAATATTTATTATATTGATATAAAACAGTAAACATTCACAGATGATCACTTTACAAATAGTATAAATCACAGATCAAAATAAATACTCTAGAATGCAAATGTTCGGATCGAATTTTTATGTTAAGATATGTAAATTGTGATTGCACATCCGTTTTCCTAAGTGAATGTTACATTACCGGTAAGTTAAAGTTAAGTTGATCATGGTCCTGACATCAGTTTCAAATTCCACTTGGGTCTACTGTGGATGGGTTTTTTCTTCTTCATTATTTCACACTCTCCCTCGCAAATGCTGGTAGTTCTAGATTACCTCTATAATGCTCCCTTCCTCATCTCGACCACGTTAGAGTTATTAGATATTATGTGTTTAACTTGAACAGGTACTAAGACGCAGTGTTTAAAAATTAATGAAAATAAATGATTTCATTTATTAGTCAGAGTAGGCCCCCAACACCTGAAACAATCGCAACCTTTAAATGTTTCCCATTAGTTTAGACACATTGAGTCTTTAAGCAATGGGATGGATTGCGATAAATGCTTATCCACTCTTTTTTTTATGATCGCATCTTAGTAGGTTTATTTGTTTAGGTTAATTTATACATTAATCACACTAATTGAGTAGGCCTAGTATGGATGAGGAAGATAGAATTTCAGAGCAAATGTATCGTCTGCATTGTGCGGAGGGGGTGCGGAAAACCTTCAGAAAAACCATCCTAAACCTGATTAGTATTGTAACCTCAATATTCCCATCACTGCGAATCCAGACAAATACGAAAGTGACTGGTTAAAGTTTGGTCACGGAACAACTTATGTGGGTTTGTCCACTGTCAAAACATACCATAAGCAACTTTAAGTTGGGAGTTTAGGGATTATGAGTTTTGGGCAGTGTTTTTGCAGTTTTAACCGCAACATATATTTCTATATAAATACAGTAGTAGAAACATAGAGATTATGTTTCTTCGCATGATGAAATCAACATTTGTTGAATATTTGTCATGAGCATAGCAGCATTAGATAAGGAACTTTTTAAATGAAGAGAAAAAGTTGTCATTAAATTCCAGGATACCCTTGATAGATATTGAACAACTGTTGCGTGAAGAAAACTAAACTCTATGTTTTGACCGGAAAATTATTTCGACCAAAAATTTGTTTTATATAAAAACTGCAAAAATATTGCTAACATCATGCCTTCCCTAAATTCCTACCTTCAGAGCATCTTATGATATATTTAATAGGCTTAGCCTACTTTTAAACATGATCATGTATATAGTTATAAACATTTTTGTTAGCGCAAAATGAAAGGTTCCTCCCAAATCATACTTGGCCACAAACCTTCCACCTACTTTCCATAAAATAGTAACAGGCTATCAACAAAATGTTCACACAAAGCTATCCATAGCCATTTGTGAATGCTTAGGCCTACCCCACGCTCATGACAGGTTATGTTCCAGACAAACCACTGTTGCAACTCAGAGCAATGTATTATTTTTTTTACTGATTAAATAGGTTACATGTACTTACTGTACTGCAAGTTTGCCATATTAAGACCTAAATGTCATAAATAACGCATTTATAACTTGAATAAACCCTCTTAGCCTTACATGTTATTTTTAAAAAGTACAAAGTAATCACCGGACACTGACGCAAGTGGTGGCGTAATGTTGCTAAGGTGCTGTATCTGAGAAACAAGCACCTCAAGCTTGGGGGCAATTGAAACGCATTATAAGTCAGGGTATGCCTTTAGTTCATATTATTATTATTATTATTATTAACACCACGTTTTAAACGTGGGATCCAAACCACCGTGGATATTCCCTACATTCACAAGTTATTAATACATGTATTGTCAGAGGTGAAGGAAGGGTTTGGTAATCAGATAAATCTGTGCCGGGACTGAGGATTGAACCCCCGGACCCCCGGCACAGAAGTCTGGACACCTTACTCCTAGACCACCAGGTCCCCTAATTTTGTCCATCTAAGTGTCCTTTGAAGCTAAGTGCACTTCAGAATTGTATTGACCTCGATTTGGCGGAAGTCATTCTTAATGGTATCTGAATTAATCTTACAAGTGTAGGCCTGACTGATGTAGGATTAACTAAATAAATGTATTATAGGGCTGTAAGATTAATGATGGATTGGCCTAGAAAAACTAAAAATAATAATAATTTGATAATAAGTGATTAGATAAAGTCTCTAATGACACAACTTTTAATAATACATTTTGATAAGGGCTGTATTACCGGTACGCACTGAATTTTTTGCATATTTTTTTATTTGGATGTGTGTAGATTATATTTTAATAACTACCCAGATTTGTTAATCTTAAGTTTGGACTTGGTACTATGTATACATAACATTGGGCCTAGACCACAGACAAATAATATACCCAGACACTCAACCTCCATGTTAAAATGGTTGAGCTCCTTTTGTTGGCAACTTGAGTCCTTCGCCACTAGGATCGCTGCAGTTAGTCCTTTCATCCCCCAGCAATGACACTAGGACTCAAACTGGCAAAAGGAGCGCAAAAAAAAACCCTGTAAGGGTGAGAGTCTATTATTTACTGGTATGTGACCTAGACCTTCAACTAAATTAGGTACCTACCGGTATCGGCCTGTTTAGTTTCTTTAAGATTTTACTTTAATTACATTAATAAATAAAGAACTAACTTAGCCTCCTGTATATATGTAGGCCTCCATACAAATTTTCACCCTAAACTCATTAATTGCACAGGATAAAGGAAAAGATTATTGCTGAACGCTTTTGATACATACAGTATTTTAATTTCCTTTTCCTTGTACAGCCACTGTCACTTCTTATTTATAGCTTACTATCATATCATTATATTAAGCTTGAGATTAGATTTATACTTATCTTTGTGATGGCATATTTTATTTCTCACTTTTCAGTTTTAGCAGATGCTTTTATCAATTTAAGATGATTGAAAACTAAACTATATAGATTAAAGGATCTAAATCCGAGGTCCCAATTGACTTGCAAACTTATCAAATATTCATTCTACTTTTGCTTTTGCATTTTTATTAATGCCTCTTATATTCATTAAATTTAACCTACCTTGAATACCATATTGGCCCAAATATAATATGGCCTCACACATAATACAACCTTAAAACTGTGGTGCTCTTATCAATATTTGTAATGTGGATTGACAAATGTATTCAAATATAAATTTACAATGCCAAAGAATCTCCCCATGAAGTACTGGTAATTTGTATTAGAGCTACTGTGGTAAATTTGTCATTTCTGATTAATATACTTTAGCCATTTATTAAATAGTCAGAATTGGAGTCTGAGTCGGATCTTAGAAAAATATAGGAATGCTGGGCATACAGCCCTACTTTGTGCTTTAATGACTACTGATATATAGTTTTCTTATGGAGTTGACTTAAAATTTCCGCGAGCCTGCCTATGTCTAATTTAGAAAGCTCTATCTACGTAAGTATTACTCCAGAACTCATTAAGTTATCCATATATTCCCCATATATTCCTTAATTTTCTAATAGTAATTATGATATTTTGATATGATAGTTTAGTACTTTTTTCAAATCAAAGATTAAACTCTTTTATTTGTTTTGGAGCAATATTTTATTTATTTTGGTCAACATAATGTTTTGTCATAACAACTAAAAAGCACTGCCCTTAACTACCTCCCCACCTTAAAGTGTATAATGAAAGATAAAAAAGGAAAGCGTTGATTTATTACAATTTTGGTAGGACCTGCATTGGTGAGAATGTGGACCAAATGTCAAACTCTTGCAGTATGGCTGCCATCAATAAGTTTGGGGTTCGAATCCCATGGGCATGCTGAGGGTGGTTTAAGGAGGTTAGGGCTCGAATCCTGGTCGGTTGTGCTTACAGTGGTTTTCCCTAAAGGGTTTTCTACTCTTCCTTATCACAAATATGGGTACATTTCCTCTAGATTCTACCTTCATTCTGATTCAATTATTGTAAGTTTAAATTTTAATAAGCCCGTCAATTTCCAAATTACAAATGTTGGTCTTAAAGAATAAAAAAAAGCATAAAATGAATATATTGTTATATTTTAAGTTTTTATTTTGAAGTTGGAATCGATACATTTTTACTGACTCCGCCCAAAATTGCTTGAACCGACTCCACAGTCCTGTCTAGGAGGCCTTATTTCGTACCAAAATACCAGTATACAGTAGGATTGTGTTAAGAAACAAGGTCTTTCAGAACAGGCCTCCCACCAAAATAACGATGTAGTTGATGCTACTGGATCTGCGTCTCAATTGTGTCTTGCCCCAATTCTTCTTCCTTGTTTCATCTGTAGGCCTACTAGAATCCTTTTGTCAGGCAGTATTTTAAAACGAGGATTTTGAATTAATGACAATTAACATTTAATTAAATTAAATGGTAATTGTCATCAATCAAATACTTAGTTACTAAATTGCTAATTGATCTAGTTACGAGACGTCAGTGCTCAAGGTTATTCGTTATGTGTGTGCTCATGTGATTAGTAACTAACCCAAATGTAATAAATATATAAGATAGTAAGACCTTGTAAAATTACCAGCACAAGCTAAGTAATATTTATTTATATGGAAAGTTGGAGCAGCCCTACTTTGTATGGAAATAATTTTAAAAAAAACTCAAACTCAAAAGAACACACAAAAAATAATACTTTGTCTAATCTTTAAATTCTCCCTTTATAAAGTCAGTACCAAATAAATAAATAACTTAAAGCAAACAGCTATCGACGACTTACAAACCCTATACATATTATATTACACAAGCTTGAATAATGGCCTTATTTTTTCACGCACAAATTGCAAATTATTATTATTATTAGCACCGCGTCTTACTAACCGTTCGGGTTATACGCACTTACGCTAATGTGTAATGGTAGGGTGATGGTGAGATGAAATGAAGGACCTAGAGTTTAACGTGGAATCCGAACCACGGTGGAGGACCTGGCATTCCCCACATTCACAAGATGTCTTGTCAGAGGTGAAGGAGAGGTTTGGTAATCAGATAAATCCTTGCCGGGACCGAGGATTGAACCCCGGCCGCCAGCACAGAAGTCTCAAATTGCAAATTGAAATCAACAATGAGTTTTTTCTCATGATGAAGCTTATCAAAAAGAGGATTGCTCATAAACTACTTGTCCATTGTTATGTTTCTGTAAGATCCTTTAATTTCCGAAAATTGGGGAAAGGCCCACTCCAAATTAGGGATATTGAAACTGGTTGAGTGGTGTTTAGAAGGTGGGTCGGGATTGCCCCTTCTGGGATAAATTAGCCCCCTTCCAGATGTATTTCACACCTTTGATATTATTGAATATGAAGCTGAAGGACTTGCATCAAACTACAAATAACTTCTAGGGGCACATCTAAATTAAAAAGTTCGCCGGAAGAGGGACACCTCAAATAGATTCTAGATGCATATCATTTTTTTAAATTATTCGTGCGAACATCATTCCAAATAGTATCAAACTAGGCCTGCATAACATTTTAAAAATATATTTAAATATCCACTTAAAAAATCTTACTAAGGTATCTAATTGTCAGAAAAATTGATGGTGAGGTGCACTTAAAGATGAATCTTTTTTTTTTTT
>CABEEJ010003460.1:0-10054 GCA_901482245.1 Timema douglasi | reverse complement strand
GGGGGGGGGTATAGAGACAGTGTAAGCGGAGATGGAAAAGCAAGTTCCTAAATTATTATTTTTTGCTTGCCACCTAGATATAAAATAAGGAGGCTCCACTGCCAATAAAGAGACACATTAGTAAACACCTATCTATTTATTTTGTGTAGCGACCGGCGTAGTTGGCTAACGCGCTTGTCGTGTTGAGCTCATTTGCTGAGAACGGGGAGATTTAGGTTCGGATCTTGGTTGGGTGAACTGGAAGGGCGCACGGGGGGGAGGGGGGTCCTAAGTGGTATTTCACTCTCCCTCCACGCAAATACGGGTTCACTTTCTCTAAATTCAACCCTCCCAATTCCCAATCCATTAGCGTAATTAGTACTTAAGCGTATAACCCGAACGGGTAGTAAGACGCGGTGCTAAACAATAAAAATATAATTGTGTAGCATGCATTGAATCATGAAAGTAGTGATTATGATGTATTTATTAAGGACGTTGTTTACCTGTGACGTCACAGTGGATCAAGATAGTATATTGCATGATATTGAATTTACTTATTATTTGACGTGTTTTAAAGATATAACGTTGAAACCAAATAATAAATTCTTAAATAATTCTTAAAATAATCCTACAATGCCGCAAATATGTATTTTTATTTTGAAGCTTTTTTTGTGTGTGTGAACGGATTTTTAATAAATCATCTACTAGGCACGGTCATTAAAACATCTTGTAGGAATCTTCCTGCCAGGATGTTGATTAAAATTAAACCTGTGGAAGCATATCTAGAATATAAAACAAGAAATATGTATATTTAAAAAGCAAGTCAATATTTCAAGGAGGAAAAAGGTATAGTTAATGTGCAAACTCGTCAGAGGAAGAGGAAAAGTGTCATTTTTTAAACAAGAGACCTTGCACAGTGGACTTCATTTGCTTCCTTCTTTCTATTTCGTACATTGGTATCTAAGTGTGGATAGTGCATAGATTTCTTAGGTGCGTCAAGTTAAGATGCAATCCGCTTCACAACATAGCTTTGAAATCTCAAAATAGGCAACGTCTTTACTGTTCTTTCATTGCGATCCCATTCTGGTATAGGTAGGTGTCGTCCTCTATTTAGTATAGCGCCGCACTTGAGTCTGACTATGAAATGGACCCTAAATCCCTGGTTCAATTCCTGTGTCTGGGTGTATTTTATTTCCCAGTGTGAACTCTAGGTGAATGTGTTTAACCTTTCCGAGCTGCCATTATCACGCGCAAATGTTGGTACATTTCCTTTAATACATTTTATGCGCGCTAAGGGACGGTTTGAGTCATGCTGAGTGGCCTATCTCCACCTTGCTGTTAATAGTTGTGGCGCTGACTGCATATCTGTTGGGCGGCTCTGTGGCCTACTCAATATGATGGTCCGCTTTGCGTTTATTGCCTTTATTCCCCACCCCCATCACACCTACGTTAATTACAGTGGCGTGATCAAGTGTGTTCTTGAGCAAAATTCTTGTTGCTCCTTGTTTCCCTTCTAAACACATCATACCCCTCCCATTTTCCCCACCTGAATTCCACTCATTAGTGACGAAAGCTCATGAGTGATCAATCAGGCTTCCACCGGAACACGACGTAGTAAACAATTCCTCTGCCAACAAAATCTTGGGGTAAGTCCCTGAGCCCCACCACCTAGGTTCTCTAGTGGGTAGGGGTGGGCCATATCCTTAAAATCTAGGGATAAGTCCCTGAGCCCCATTACCCAGGTTCTCTAGTGGGTAGGGGTGGGCCATATCCTTAAAATCTAGGGATAAGTCCCTGAGCCCCATTACCCAGGTTCTCTAGTGGGTAGGTGTGGGCCATATCCTTAAAATCTAGGGATAAGTCCCTGAGCCCCATTACCCAGGTTCTCTAGTGGGTAGGGGTGGGCCATATCCTCAAAATCCAGGGATAAGTCCCTGAGCCCCATTACCCAGGCTCGCTAGTGGGTAGGGGTGGGTCATATCCTCAAAATCTAGGGATAAGTCCCTGAGCCCCATTACCCAGGTTCTCTAGTGGGTAGGTGTGGGCCATATCCTCAAAATCTAGGGATAAGTCCCTGAGCCCCATTACCCAGGTTCTCTAGTGGGTAGGGGTGGGCTATATCCTAAACATCTTGGAGTAAGTTCATGAGTCACCCAACCGTCCATTTTGACTAGTGGGTTGGGCGGTAGGATTACCTGACCCATTGGGGAGGGGATGTGCGATGTACAAGAAAACCTCTCCAACACTATGGCCTAACGAGGCTAGAGGAAGGAAAGGAATACCACACCACACACAAACAAAATCAAATTTCAAAAAATGTATTTAAGTTAAATATTTTTTTAAATTCCGACCATGCTACTTGAAAATGGCCTCAACCATTTTGTTTAAAATTGATTTCTACAGAATATTTGACCTCTAAAAAATCTTTTGAGAATAGTTAATTGATTGTTGATTTTCAAAAATTCGAAATATTTTGAAAATAATTCTAACGATTTTTTAAAAAATGTTCAAGTATTTAAGGAGTGTTTGACTTAAAAAATAAAATTATATTGGTATTTTTGTGAAAAAATTCATTTAAAGTTAGTTTACTGATGACTGATTTTTAAAAATTTGTATATTTAAAAAAAATTGTTCTATCAATTTGGTTCAAATTAGGTATTAAAGTTTTTACATTAGAAATAATAATTAAATATATTTCTTTGTTTTTTTCTAAAAAAATAATTTTAACAAATGACTAATAGTTGTAAAATTTGAATATTTTTGAAAATAGCTTTAATGATTTTGTTCTAAGTTGATATTGGATTAATTTACATGATAAAAAGTAACGTTTATAAATTAATTTATTAACATCGTATCTTACTACCCGTTCGTGTTATATGCTTAAGTACTAATTACTCTAATGGATTAGGAATCGGGAAGGTTGAAGTTAGAGGTAGTAAACCTGCATTTGTGTGGAGGGAGAGTGGAAAACCATTTAGGAAAAACCACACTAGTTCACCCGACAGAGATTCAAACCTCGATCTCTCATCGGCAGTCTAGCTCAACACGAAATTAACGACGCCACCGAGGCGGGTGTTTATACATGAATTTAAGGATAGTTAACTTATATCAAATTATGATTTTTTTTTTAAATTGACCTTGAAGATTGAACTCTAAATGGGTATTTGGGAGTAGTTTTTCATGATAGTTGAGGAAAAAAAATTATTTATACAAACTCCAAATAATTTTAGCGTAATCTACAAATAACTTATTTTCGATATTTTTTTTTTTATAAATATTTGAATACTGGGTAAGTTTGTGCGGTTGTTTCGTACTATTTATTTAGTTACAAAATCAAATATAATCTAGTCTGATATACTTTTTGTATAATCTTTGGCAATCATAACGTTATCGCAAGGATAAAACTAAAGTCCTTGTCCTACATAAATTGTACCTAAAAATAAATTTCGATTACTAAAGTTGGCAATGTTATTTCGAGACGAGGTATGAATAACTTGGCATTGTTTTTGAGAGCAGGTGACGGCGACGCGTTTCAACCATTATTTGCGACAAGCGGCTAAAATTACTTATTTCTCTAAATATCGTACCCCTTCCTAACGCCCCAAAAAAATTCATTTCATCGTCTCTTTCTCTTCTTCTCCAAAACAGAAAAACAGAACTATATTTTTGGTACCTGCTTCGGTGGCCGCCTGGTCTAACGTGTTACTCTCGCAGTAGACTAGACTGGCGATGACGGGGAGATCTAGGTTCGAATCTCGGCTGGGTGTACTGAGGGGATTTTTTTCCAAAATTGTTAAATACTCTCACTCAACGCGATTGTGGGTGCACTTCCTATAATATAACCTTCCTAAACCCTTAAGCCATTAGCGTAATTAATACATAACCGTATAATAACCCAAATGAGTAATAAAAAGTGTTACTAAAAAAAAAATACTTTTTTTTGTGCTCTGTCTCATTCTAGCCGTCCAGACTTTTCGCATATGTACACTAATGATGTTAGGGGTGGGGAAGGTAGAATTAGGGGAAAAATGTGCCCTGATGAGCGTGGAGGAAGATTGAAAAAAAATATTGAGGAAAAAAATCACTTTCGTTTTATCTTCCCAGGATTCTCACCCCGTTCTTCTTTTATCTGGAAGAGCAAATGAAACGAACGTCTTAGCTCGCGTGCCCTACCGAACAAATCACTAATAGCGGTCATTAGTCCAAGTGCGCCCTCGGTCGCTCTATACAGTTATCTCAAGTCTAGAGACCCTGGCTAGAGTCCAGGAGCCGCTTAGGGACAGTCTAGTTTACAGGCGCTAGGCAATATTGTTGTATGTTGGTTCATTGAGTGCTGGGAAAACTTATCATTTTGACATTTGTATTACTATCGATAGGCTTAGCACACTTGCTACTAACGGCCTAATTTAATTGGTAAGATCATAAAACATACTCTTGTGAATGTGGGGAATGCCAGGCCTCCACCGTGGTTCGGATTCCACGTTAAACTGTGGGTCCTCCATTTCATCTCACAATCACCTACCATTTCACATTAGCGTAAGTGCGTATAACCCGAACGGGTAGTAAGACGCGGGGCTAATAATAATAATAAAACATACCTACATATATGTGTCTGTGTGTAAAACTAATATGTTATTTCCAATATTGTAATCAAAGTAGGTCTTTACAAATAAGAATCACCATTAGCACGGATAGAGGATGGGAAAACCACAACAATAAAACACTTGTCAAAACCACCCTCAGTTCACTGAGCCAAGATTCGAACCTTTGCTTCCTCGTCAACAACTATCGAGAGCTCCAAAATGACTCGTGACGATCCAAGACATATATTCATCGGGGCATTTTATACAGACGTCAGCTTTTGTGTCGCCGTGTTGTCGAGACTGCAGGTCAACCAACCTCTACGTCACGTGTGTTGGAACCTCAGTGTATCTCAGTACCAGTATCAGTGTAAATGCAACTTTTGTTTTTTTAACACCGCGTCCTACTACTCTTTCGAGTTATACGCTTTTTTTACAATATTGTATTCAAAATGCAACATTTGTGATTTACTTACTGTTTCCCAACTTTACTTCACTTTCTTGTGACAAAATCACGCCAGCGTATTAATAACATGGCAGTAATAGCACTAATTTATATATATATATATATATATATGTCGGATAATCGAGACTACTGTAATATCTAACCGCTATAACTGGGTGTGCTAAGAAAAAGTCCCAAAATGCATCCACCTCGAATACAAAATCAATGTCCAGTCCTAGACGTCCATTAATCTGTAGTACTACTTTTAATTTTATACTTTTTTCAATTCTAAAGTTGTTTACAATGAAGAACCTTCTCCTAGCTGTGATATACCTCCTCTCCTACGATGGATTCCCAATACAAATACTGATGCAATTTGTCAAGGCCGATCCACACAGAACGATAAGCTAAGATTTGCTCTGCTAACTAACTCTTTAGAAAAATAGTGGACCATATATTTAAATGTGTTTGTTCACACAGAAAGCTAAGCTATACCTTGCTATGTTTTTTCCGATTACTGGCTAGACAATTTTTCCACCTGCCATTTTATGCTGCGCATGCGCATAACGCAACTTGGGCTCTGTTGGACAAAGGCAATGCTGGTTTGGTGAAAATAACCAAAGAAGTGTTGAAGTTTTGTTTTCAGTTTGTTTTTCGTGTATTTAAGTAATATTCTATCTAGGTTTTATGTTTAATATATGTATTTATATTAAAATGGAAGCGTTAATTGAACAAGTCAAACCTCCATCGCCTAAATTTTCTTCATCTTCTAAAACAACTGCTAACAGCAGCATCTTCCCTTCCTCAGTACTACAACCTGAACTCGAACAAGACATTTTGGAGAACGACATCATAACTAAACTTCACTGGAGCAGACCAGAAAGGAACACCACTGAATTCTGGAGCGAAAAGAGACCATGGCTTAACTCAGCAATGAGTGTGAAACCAAACTGACAAAGTCTTAGCAGAGGAAAGTACAGCATAGCTTAGCTTATCATTCTGTGAGTATTGGCCTTCAGTCTGCTAATGTATGGTCCCTATAACACGGGGTGGAGTTCCTATTTCGTGTCTTCCGGCTCGCCACATCACCCCCAGTGTGTATGAAGCGATTTAATGGCTTAAAGTCCTTTATTGTCTGCTGGGATCAGGATCAAAGTTAACGTAACGCAATGTAACGTAATTTTATTTGGAAGCCATCGCCCATTTAGTCCTGTCCTGGGGATACCTGTTACGTTACGTGAAGTGTATCACGTGTGCTTGTGAGCTTAGTCAACACGGTTATTTGGTACTTCACATGTTCATGGTGTGACAACGCTTTCTTCGGTTTCGCGGACACCAAAGCGTCGTGATCTCGTCTTACTTGATCTCTAAAGGTGGCCACTCACTTGCGGATATCGGGGGGGCAGTGATTTGCAGGCCAGGACTGAAGTTGGTGATCTAAAACATGCACACATTAGATGATTTCGATAACTAAAGGCTAAGTTATCTCAGTTAACGGCCTACAGGTCATCGAACCACACACACACACACACACACACACACACAGAATTTATCCTAGGATTAGTAGGCAAATATCGACCTTCAGTACAACCCGAAAAACCGAGGGGGGGAAGGGGGTGAATGGGCCTCGCGTGGGGAAAAAAAGCTCGTTGTTGATAACTACACAAAAAAGGTGGGAAAAGGGCTTTTTGGGTTAAATAAAGAGTGGTTACAATAAAGGAATACCTTGTCACAAATGATACTTATGAGAACTTAGATTTTCAAGCAATGAAGATTTAAAAAACTATTTACGTATGAGAGAGGAATCATTACAAATTTTACTAAATTTTCGTAGAATCATTAATAAGGAAGGAAAACACAAGAATTAGTACTATTAGCGCCGAAGAAATATTGATTGCTACTGTAAGGTTTTTAGCAACATGACGTTTGGAAGAGCAGAGCCGAATTGCGCCAAATAATTGACCATCTCTCCTTTCTGCCTAAAGTTTCTATTCGCGTAGCACTTATTATTAACTTTCAATAAAGAAAGATAAAATTGATATATATCAATAAAGTTCCTTAAAAATTCTATGTTATTGCTTTTTTCCCCTGACATCACGAAGGCAAAAGTTCTGTGTTTCGTTAATTAACTGAGAAAAAGTACTACACACATGCGGTTTTCTGCTTCGATCTGTTATCTGAAGGCTTGGACGTGTGTGTGTGGTGAACTTAACCCTCAGACAAGAAACTTGGCGGACCAGCATCATTCTCGATAAACCTCTGTGACGAATATCTTCAAACACACACAAGAAGCTTTCATTTCGTGGAGCGTAAGGCGACGGCCTCTTCGATAACTGCAATTGAGTGGGTACCTTTACAAGCGTTTATTTATATTGCCTCTAGCCGGGAATCGGACCCGGGACCCCTAGCTCAGTAGACAAACACGCTACCGACTGAGCCAAGGTGTCGGACCTGATATTTTCAAAAGTTGGTATATATATATTTACATTCCAAGCCACGTGTCAAGCTGTACTTGCATGAGCGCAAGGCTCATCGCCGCCAAATTCCAAAAACAACGTTTTAGACGTCACCAGATTTCCCCTTTTCAATTACACATTTCTATCTTTGCGTTGTCCAACTACCATATAGTGCAATAAAAGTATCTTCACATTTTTCCAAGACTCAGAAAACAAAATATAACCGATTTTTTTTTTTAGGTGGAGGGGTTATCCAAAAATCTGGAGGTCTCTCAAAAAAAAATTTACCCAGGGTCTCGCGTCTGATAAGGGTGGCCCTGCCTGTATTCTATTCTCGTGTCCAGGTTGTCATATTTCCCCAAATTTATTGATTCAGTTATCAGGACTGATTTTCTCTGTGTACACTCGTATTACAGTCTATCAGTTTGTGATACACATGAATTAAAAATAATAAGGGTTTTAGATACTTTCTTATTTGTCGTATTGTGAGCGAGCCCGGGCAATCCATAAATTCTCTCACCAATGCTACCAACCAACATAACACATTAGTGCCAATAAAAATCATGAGGATGTTAGGTTCATTAGTATGGTTGATGTCATCCTGACTGATTACCACTAGTTAATTATTTTTATTTCACTCATAGCTAGGAAGTACCTTCACTTTGTATTTTTATTAGTGAATATGAAAGGTTGTTTTTATTAAAAGAGAGAGGTTGGAGGTGTTTGAATGCAAAATAACACTTAAGGGCATGGGAATTAAGGCCAATTTTTATTTCGCAGCTCTTATAACACAATTTTTTTTTTTCAAAATAAATATATTGCTATATTAGATGCGTTTAGTTTAATTTTATACACATGTTAATTTCAACAGTTCTTGAATGTCGGTCACGAGCTTAGTGGAATTTTAAGAAAACTTTTATTTTCATTAAAAATTATCTCATCAAATGTCAAACTAAATATATATATTTTGTCCAAAAAAAATTCTTTAAAAACTGGAAAAATACCGTAAGGTCATTCGACCATCAAAATTTTATCGCACTTTTTTTTTAACACGTCTATAGTTATAAGCTATGAATAGGAATTCACTGATTTCGAATCATTACAATTCACGAATTATAAAGGGTTAAACTTGTTAGATTTGGGTGTTCCAGAGGCCAAGCTACTTTTTCAGAGTTTGCTAATGTTGAATTTCCAGGGGCAAAGCTACCAGTGGTTCATAATTTCTATAAATAGAAACCTCGCCTTTACAGTTGTCAGTTTTTGCATCTACATTCAGCCGTGCTACAATTTTCGTAGACTGTAAACAAGATATGAGAGTCTGATGCCTTTATCCATGCGACCACTGATGTGGATGTTAAATAGTGTAATAAAAACGAAATTTTTGCCCAATAAAAATGTTTTGACAAACTTCATATATATATATTTAAAAATAAATTAAATTCTATGTATTATTGCGAACTTGAGTCCCAACTCCCCGGGACAGGGTCTGATCAAAGTTAATAAACAATCCATTGGAAAAATTAACAGGGGCACAATCTAAAAATAGAACATTGTTAGTGTTGGTAA
The DNA here is from genome assembly GCA_901482245.1 of Timema douglasi. Taxonomy (NCBI): domain Eukaryota; kingdom Metazoa; phylum Arthropoda; class Insecta; order Phasmatodea; family Timematidae; genus Timema; species Timema douglasi. The sequence continues at coordinate 1,028 of CABEEJ010003460.1, read as the reverse complement.
ATGAAGGGAAGGGAAGCGGTAGTTTCTTCTGAAGGTGTTTACAAACAGGTAAGAGAAGCTCTATCACAGTAGGTCCGTGTTGTCCCCTTCTTGCCACCCTATCACTACCAAAACATTATAGCCCCACAAGTCTCAGTAAAGGGCTCCACACACAATCAGTCTGAACTGAACTGAGGCTTTGCATACACACATCAGTCTGAACTGAACTGAGGCTTTGCATACACACATCAGTCTGAAATTGGTTGATGCTGGACGGGCTTTTGTTTTTTGCTTTTAGTATGGAAGAAACTTTGAGTACAGCAATTGCACTTATTGTTAGAAAACAGAGATAAAAGGGGAATTGAAAAGAAAAGGTTGGTTGAACGGTTGTCTTCTAAAGTGAGGACAATATCACTTCACACTGAACAATTGTGACAAAATAAACCCAGGAGGTCTTCACGCAACGATGCTTGCTTCATGGCACTAAGCGGCAGACTGATGGACTGATGGTGGTTTGGACCGACTGACCTCTCGCCCGCTCTACGAACATATGGTCGGTCACCTTGAGAGCTCTAACGGCACTTTCACACTATCAGGTTCTGGACCCGATGGAAACCTGATGACTAGTCGTACATTGATGTAAATGGGGCTCTTCAAACCCCTGATAGCAACCGGACAAGTCGACTGGGTTGTCAGGTTCCCTGACGATGAATGGAGCTGTGGTGGGGTGTAGTTTGTAATGCGTGCTTACACACTATCGGGTTTTCCCCGACAGGCTTTCAGTTTGACAGTCACAGTGTGTGGAGTATTTTACGAGTTTGTGTTGGGTTTGAATCGTGTCAATAATGAATATTGATGTAGAACTATTGATTTCGTCCATTGAGAACCGACCATGTCCTTGGGGGAAAACAAATAATGAGTACGAAGACTAAATGAGAATAGACAAGAGGTGGAAGGATGTAACATAGAGAAATGTATAATATAGAGAGGACATCAAAGGTTAAAATATTCAGTCAAGTTTTTTTGGGTGCTTTTTCCACTGAGTCTCG